>BRDA01011068.1:10197-24177 GCA_036984385.1 Crenuchus spilurus | reverse complement strand
ACTTTAAAAGTAGAATCCACGTACAGGTGACACTCTCTGTATTAGATTTTCTTTTTTAGACCTTTAGTGTTACATACTAAAAAATTATTAAATAAAACACAATGACGACTCTCACAGTGGACATGCACCTAAGATGAAAATTTCAGACTCCTCCATGATTTCTAAGTGGGAGAACTTGCAAATTCGCAGAGTGTTCAAATACTTATTTTCCTCACTGTATATAAGTAAGATACACAGACATTTACATTTGACATTTGAGGCATTCAGCAGATGCTTTTATCCAAAGCGACTTACAATTGGGAGTTAGGTGCCTTGCTAGGGCACTTCAGTCGTGACCTGCCTGGGGATTGAACCAGCGACCTTCAGGTCACCAGACCAGATCCTTAACTACTAGGCCACGGCTGCCCCCCTGGGGCATATCAAAATATTATGACTACCCTGGTTTGGAATGAACTCAGCATGGAATGTCATACATGTCATGTGACCGGGTTTACTGCACCTTTAAATATGCGAGCACACTAGTCAGATGTAGCAGAGTGCAAAATTGTCATTGGCAAATGATGTGATCTGACTGATGTCCAAAAGGGCAGGATAACAGGTGAAGGGTGGTAAAATCTCAGAAACTGCTAAGATTTAGTGTGAAGTTACTGATGAAAAGCTACTCGTGAACCTTAATGCACACTTAATACAATAAAATTATATTGTATATAAAATTACGTATAAATAGTTTCTCTTGCTATAGTACATACAAGCTAAAAACCATATAGGAACACCAATGCAAAGGTTCTACACCAATTAATGGCTTCCCATACTCTCTTAAAAATGATGGCTCTTTGAAAAAGAAACTTTCTATTTAGAACCATGAACACTCAAAGACCACTCGTGGATAAAGGGTTCTTTCAATGGTGAAAAGGTTCTAGATAATGATGAGGAAATTGTTGAAGATGGTTCTTTACATAACCTTTTTGAAAATAGCACAAAAAACGGTTCCTCTATTATTACAAGCTTGACATCATAATCATAGCAGAACCATTTTTGGTGCTATATAAAACCATCTACAACACATTCCTCATCAATCTGAAGAACCCTTTCATCAACCCAAAGGGTTCTTTGAGTGTTCTATATAGAACTGTTTTCTTTACTAAAGAACCCTTGAAGAACCATCACTTTTAAGAGTGCACATCTGTACATTCAAGCCAAGAGTGTTGTTGTATTCTATGAACAAGATTATATTCCTTTATTGCTTTGTTATTATCCTCATTAAATACAGTACCATCTTACTAACAGTCTGAAACAGTATGAGAGTTAAGGAAGGCTGGCTGGCTCAGACTAAACCCCACTACTCCACTTTAAACACTCTTTTCCACTCATGTTTCACCTCAGTGTTCACATACATAGTGTATTCATTTTGCTCATGCAGATCAATACATATCCTCACTTTGATTGGATTAGGATTACTTCCTCAGACTTATTTTAATTGGATTTTTTTATTCTCTTTCAGTCAAGTATTTGTGCGGTCTACATGGAAAAATCAATATTCCAATCAATACACTGAATAGCCCGGAAGTGCTGAAGTCTTTGGGTGCAGCTGCTATAAAGAACTGGTGCATTGATCCAAACAGGCCAGACACCTGCTACAAGTCAAAGACCAGCAAAACACTTTCTGTTTTTATAGAGCTGCTCATGAACTTCAGCTGGTTATGCCAAGGCCTAGTTTAACAATTTCTTTCATTTGACTTTCCATTTAGCAATAGTAATGCTGTAGGACAAGACCACAGCATTCTTTCCCAGAAGTCTTTCAGGTATTGTTTTTTTTATGTATTCATACAAATGCAAAAAAGTGATCACGCCAACAATCAAGCGCCTATATATGAGACATTTCTCTTTCAAAATATTCTTCAGGACAAGAATCCAAGCATCTAATACTGTAATGCATATAACTTGTTACATATGGAGGTGAGACTGTTGCCTCAAGATACACACAAAAAAGCAAGAAAGTAACATGTACAGATAATGAAGTATGCTGTAAGTGGAGTTAGGCTAGGCTCACTTTGCTACATGTTCATGTTCATTCATGTAATTGAATATATATTGGATTAAATTAGGCCCATATGGAACAGGTCGTCTGACACTGCTAAAAATAAGAACGCTTGTCTGCAACTAATTGCCTACAAACAATATCTGAAGATTTACTGTTAATCCCAGTCTAGCGCTGTTGGCATTGTTAGGAACTCATTCATTTTCAGATTGTAATACCACCAATCATACTGCTAATAGATGCGTAAAATGGATATCATCCCACATATCACTCCTATAGACACTGCTATTATTATTCCATCCTTTGTTTAGCCAGATGTCCAATCCTGTAGCAATAACAGGTGGCCATTTTTTTAATTAGGCCAGTGTAGTAAGCCAGATTTAAGAAACATCAACAAATTCTGACACAATATTTAACATATTTTAAGAGTAATAAATAAAGCAAATACATTGCTCAGTAAGTGGGTGTTCCCAAAATATGTTTAACATTTAAAGAAAAGAAACATGCAAGTTGCTCATAATTCAGACACTGACATGAATGAGACTATCTCAGTTAAATTGTTTAATTATGAAAACCATGGTCCATGATCTACCAGAGATCCTAATTTGCACACAAATGACCACCTGTCACTCCATGGAAAAAGAAGACATCTGCTTTGGGACAATAGGAAGAGAACAATAGGGGTTAATTGACTCCAGTCATAACATAAGTGTGTGTATGTTCTGGGGAACATGGTTAAGGCATTCAGAGAACAGTACAAGACCACACAAATCAGCCATGAATCTCCATAGACTGGGCAGAATTCAAACAAAAAACAAAGCATGACCCTCAGCATATCTGAGTCATACTGTAACAAATCATCATTTCACATCAGTGACATGAAGTCAGCTTTATATGACAGACTGCCTATGAAGCTATTAACTTCAAAGATTATGATCTGCCTATTGTTCATTCAGCAGTCCACTGTATGTTCAAAAATGTTTATTATGGCAGTTTATTGGGAAATGATTGCAGTTCACTGGTGTAATTGGTCACTGGTGTAACTTACAGACAATGCATTTAAAATGCATTATTTTGAACAATGTAGACTGGTGTGATCCAGCTTCCTAAATGAAGTCTGTCTATGGTGAGTGAGACAGCGCTGTGTTTGTTTGGAGGTCAGGCTCACGCTCCGAGTGTCCTGGGAGGAAAGAGAGCAACATGAAAGACTTTCAGCCAAGAGTCTTTCTTTTTCTTTTTCTTTTTTTCTTTAGAGGGTGAGGTGGCCCTGCCATGACACAGGCGGTCCTTTGGGGCGGCGCAGAAGAGGTACGAGCGACTGTCACTCAGAGGAAGAATAGGGAACAGCGGGGAGCCGGTCAGCACAGACAGCGGCCGTCATTCACACCGCCGCACGGAGGAGGACACACACCGAGAAGATCAACACACACTCCCGCCCAGAACGGACAGCATCGGGCGGGAGGCATCCAACCATGACGGGGGAAGAGGGGGGCCAGTTTTAGGGGGCTTTGTCAGAGTTCAACAAGAGTTAATGTGAGCCATGACAAGGCAGTGTACTTTAAGGCAAAGATACAGAAGAAACTGATTAATTCTGAGGTTTACAGATTGGGAAGAAAAGCAGAGGGGCAAGTTTCAGTACACCATAAAGCCTTTGGGTATATGCAATGCACCACATTTCTGCCACACAGTAAAAGAAACTGGACATGACTGTTACACTTTAGGCCAAAGCTAACTTATCCATGCTGATATAATAATATTCATGTTTTCATTGTTGAAGTGAAACATATTACATAGAAAATGTTTATCATTATTCTTTGCAAAAGCTGCAAACCTACAAAAAGGCACAACAGACAAACTCCACACATTTTATTCCAGCAAATCTTTCAGAAGTTTAATCAATTATTGTTTGGTGTAAAAGGTTTTTGATAAGTGCTTTAAACAATACTTTGGGAAAAGAACACTCTGATGAACATGAAGCTATTGTCAAATATGCTTGAAGAGTAAACTATTTGAAGTCTTGGGCTGTTTTGCTTAAATTTTAATTTTTGATTTATTTTTTTTACCTTTATATACCACATTAAAATATTTACCATTTCAATAGTTTGTATCTTTTTTTAGTCAGAGAAACATGCTCAATTAAGAATTTTAAAGACTCAAAATGTCACCAAAGGTCATCAATATGACCATAGATCAGCAAAAGTTGAGATAAAGTGAAGCCATATACAACTATTTACAATAAAAAGCAGCTGTAACATTCTTCTTTTATCCACTTGGTGGCACTGATGACAGGCTCTTCCAAAATGTGTGGTTCCTTATTGGCATCTCATCCCTCCTATCTCGTATATAATAATAGTAATATAAAATAGTAATAGTAATAAATAAAGAGTAATAAATTAGTGTTAGGATTAGAGTTATGGTTAGGTAAGTTCAGATAAGGTAGACAAGTGGTAGAGGTACGCTTTACTACAACTAGTTCTTTCTGGCCCAGACGCCACCTTTCAGCAGTGCACAGCACATACACACATGCACACACTTTGCTGATCCAATGAATTGTTCTTTATCCGCCACACCAACCGAAGCAGCTCAGTATCTAAAAGACGTCTCCTCGCAACCATCCCCAGCACTGTGGTATTAGGCCTGCCAGCCCAGAGGAAGTACATAAGGAGCTCTTTGTTGGGCCGTACTGGAGAGACATTGTGTAAAATACAGTGCCTGCCCAAGATAAAAGGCTTGCCTTTCCTCTCATCTAAGCAAAGTTTATCCTCCCTGAAGTCTCCCCTTTCTGCTCGGCCGACAAAGGGATGGCTTCAGTCATAGAGCACTTTCACTTATCAAAATGTCCATCACTCAAAGCCATTTAGATCCACTGATGGGAAAATGTGCCATGCTTCATTGATGATTGGTAGAATGTAAAAAAAATACTGAAATATGTAACATACGCCACTCTGACATATATTTTACATCTACACTATGTGTGTATTTTCCAGTAATTCTTACAAGACACAAGGCAGCTGAAAAGCTTGTTTATGCTGAACTGTTTTGAAGCAGAAAACCTGTTCTGAAAGCTTTGTTCAGAATTTCACCTAAAGAGGGAATCACAGGCACATGCTTTGCAGGATTAAAGACTTGCAACTTGATTCTGAGTCCCCGGCTCTCAGGTGGTCTGCTAGAGAGCAGCTGAGACCAAAAGTCAGCCAGTTCAGGATTCAGGTAACACAGCTTCCTGTATAACAATGAGCTCAGAAAGGCTAATGTGGAGGCTAACATAAACCATGCAGTGCTCCTCAATGAGAAGCCAGAGCTTTTAAACCTGTCCACATGCAGCTGGCAGTCAGACCTTTTAGGAAATGAGGAAACAGCACTGACTTCAGCTCATATTGGATATTTTGGAGCTTGTGTCTGAAACGTCACTAATTATTCTGGAACTGAAAATAGTCTAAGAAGATCCCAACAAACCTCATTTCTCAGCAGCTGTTTGTTCAGCTGGAAGAGGAGGCTTCACGCTCACCTCAAAGATGTGCCACAGCTGGCTTCAACAGTCACTGATTCTTAGGAAAACATATCGTACTATGTGTCATGCTTGAAAAACAGGACTGGAGTAGTAGGTGGAGATTAGTAGTAGCTGGTGTAGATTTTTATCCATTGATTTCTGAATGTTCTACAACTGAATAAAATAATCAATAAAGTTTATGATTATGTACTGGGCAAAATTTAAATGGCAAGTTTTTTTTTAACCCTTTGATATCCAACATGTGCACACCGGCTCTAATGCAGAACATGGGTCAAAAATCGCATTCATTTCCTATGTTATTTCCTGCTAGCAGGTTTTTTCTATGCTCTGTCTTTTGAAATCAATTAATTTTATGATAGAATATTTTAAGTATTCTTTAAATATATTGTTTTTGATTACCACTGATCATGATTTTCATTTTTACTTTAGTAGTTTATGAACAAAAATAGTTTTTATAATACTACATTGAATTTAGAATACAATAGAATTAGAATAGAATTAAACTTTGTCATTGCAAATGTCGCAAGTACAAAGCAACAAAATGTAGTTTGCATCCATCCATAAGTGCTTAGCAAAAAAAAAATTGTTACAAATGTACAGTGAATTATTTGAGTATGAGTCCTATATACATGAGTGAGTATATATACAGGTTATGAATGTACAGACTATGAACAGATTATAAATATGAATAGTTATAAACAGTATAATAAATAATATAAGTATGTATTTATGAACAGTGTAGATTATTATACAGTATATACAGTAGTGGGCAGTGTATACAACAGATGAAAGAGCCAGTAGTGGTGTGTAAGTCCATGTATTATTGGTGTGTGTTGGGATAAAGTCTGTAGTTGTTGTTCAGATGTTAGGAGGCAGAGTTCAGGATTGTGACAGCTGTGGGAAAGAAGCTGTTCTGGTACCTGGTGGACTTAGTCCAGAGGGCAGGAGAGTAAAGAGTATGTGTGCTGGGTGACTGGGATCTTTGATGATTTTCCCAGCCCTTTTCAGACACCGCTTTCTGTAGATGTCCTCTATGGCAGGAAGTGGTGCTCCGGTGATGCGCTGGGCGGCTTTCACCACCCTCTGCAGTGCCTTCCGGTCTGAGGCAGATCAGAACCCGTACCATACTGTAATGCAGCTGGTCAAGATGCTCTCAATAGTGCAGCAATAAAAGTTCACCAGGATGTCTGAGGACAGGTGGTTCTTCCTCAGAGCCGTCAGAAAGAAGAGGCGCTGGTGAGCCTTCTTGACCAGCTTGGAGCAGCCGGTTATCCAGGTGAGGTCCTCGGAGATGTGAACACCTAGGAATTTGAAGCTGCTCACACGCTCCACTGCTGTCCCCTTGATGTGGATGGGTGGATGTGGGTCAGCATTCCTTCTGAAGTCCACAATGATCTCCTTAGTCTTCTCAGCGTTGAGCAGAAGGTTGTTGGCATCACACCACTCAGTCAGACGATCCACCTCCTCCCTATAGGTGGTCTCATCATTGTCTTTGATGAGGCCGATCACTGTGGTGTCATCTGCAAACTTAATGATGGTATTGGAACCATCAACAGATTTGCAGTCGTGGGTGAAGAGAGAGTAGAGAAAGGAACTCATCATGCAGTCTTGTGGTACACCGGTGTTTATGGTGATGGGAGATGAGCAGTGATTATCCAACTCGACATGTTGGGGTCGATTGGTCAGGATGTCTAGTGACCAGTTGCACATGAGGGAACTAATGCCTAAGTCTGACAGTTTTGTGATGAGTTTTGAGGGGATGACAGTGTTGAATGCTGAACTGAAGTCTATGAACAGCATCCTGACAGAGGTGTTTTTATTGTCCAGGTGTGAGAGGACAGAGTGCAGTGCTATGGTGACTGTAGTTATAATAGTAGCTATTTACTATAATTAGTAGTTATCAATTGGGTCCTCTAAATTGACCATGTGTGTGTGTGTGTGTATGTGCACGTGTGCACCCAGCGATGGATTGGCGCCCTGTCCTGGGTTTAGTTCAATAGTGTAATGCCCTGCCCTGCGCCCAGTGAGGGGGTAGGGGACTAACCAAGAACCTGATATTAATTAAGCGGGTGTGATAATGGATGGATGGAACTAGTAGTTATCTACTATAACTAGTAGTATAACTAGTTATAACTAGTAGTTATTGTAGTTATAAGTAGTTAACTACTTAGTTAAGTAGTTAGCTAACTTCAGTATATTTAGCTAACTAAAATAGAATATGTCATCAGATAGTTAACAAACAATAATTACTTGTAACTTTCTGAGGAGTAAGGTACTCACTCTCAAGGTAACCTAAACCTAATCAAATATTATAGTGTGTACAGTTATCTTTGACATGTGAAATGACAAATGAATGTGGGTCGTGTCTGACCTATGTGTGTAAGCTTGATGTATAAATACAAAAGCTGTGCTTCTTCATAAAGTAAGAGAGGAAAGTAAAAATGAAGATTTGTGCTAAACAAAAACAAGATATTTCGTGGATATTTTGAATAGAAAATGATTAAAGATGCATTTATTTAAAAGATATACCATAGAAGCACTCAGACATACAGTAACATAGAAAATGAGTGCGGGTCATTTTTGACCCATGTTGTGCATTAGAGGGGTAGTGATACAAAAAGGTGTTTTATTCAAAAAGTAAGAAAGGAAAAAATGAAATAATCATGTATGATGATCAAAAACAAGTTAATTGAGGAATACCTTGAATTAAATTAATATATCACAAAGATGTAAATGTAGAAAAGGAAAACTCAGCCGGGTCACTTTTGACCCATGTTCTGTATCAAAAGGTTAAAACCCAATTTTCTCCCCAACCAACCCACCCAACTCTCCCAATTACTTGTAATGTCCCTGACTTGAGGAGGGTGAAAACTAGCACAGCCTTCTCTGATGCGTGTGAATCAGCCACCACCTCTTTTCTAACTGCCGCTGATACATCATCACTGGATAGCCAACACACTCAAAGGAAAGCACAAGATTCCCAGCTCTGATGGATCAGCTGGCAGACACCTGAGCCAGCAGACATTGCATGGTAGTAGTGATGGGAAGAGAGTGTCATCTACACACCCAGAAAGAGCAAAGCCAATTTTGCTCTCTCAGGTCCCAGTTACTGATGGCAAGCAGCAGGACTGGGATTTGATCTGATACGATTGTCCAACTATGACTGTTTGATCATACTGTCATTGCTGTCTGGTCACCATCTTCCTCCTTCATTCTTTTACCTTCAGCTGCTCCAAACACAATTGCATTTTCCAATAAATTTAACTAAGCTTAATGGCTTGTTAATGTGTCCCAGATTAGCACCTGTGACAAGTACGACTAAGGTTCCTGTCATTCTAAAGTGTTAACTAGAATACAGCTTACTGCCTACTTGGTTAGTAAAGCTGTTTTAGTACGTAGCTGTTTTTTTCTATCAATTGACAGTAAACAAAAATTATTGCCAAATGCAGCAAAAGTTCACCAGCACAGGTGAGAAAAAGCCAAGAGGCTTCTGGCTTAGGAGCTCAAGGTCCAGAGGACATACCAACAGGCCTTGTGTGCTTTTCAGGCACTGATTAAATGAATATAAGGCATCAGGGCTTTGGCAATGGAAGGGAATCCAACTGGCGACCAAACCAGCACTTAACTGTCACAGCAGCCATGTATGGCACAGATCCCATCACCAGAGAGACGGTGGCAAACAGCAGGGCATGAGGCTGACAGAGACAGACAGAGCAGGCGTGGGGCATCGGGCCAGACACCGGGGGAGCCACAGAGAGGCACGGCCACCTCGGGCTGCTGATAGCCACCACCAGTAACAAAACAGACTGCCCAAATCATTCCAAACCAATCCCTCATACGTCCAACTGAAAGGTTACATCTGGCATAAATTACCAAAATCAAACAATTTCAGTCCAGATTGAGAGCCCATTATTCACATTTCTGGAGTTTAGGACACAATACATTGGCCTGCATATCAAGTTCATGTAAACACTCTGAAATCACTTATACTCAGCCTGAAATGGAGCCTGGCATAGACGCAGCCACAAATGTGAAAAGGGTCTGTTATTCTCTTATCCAAATGTATGTTTAATACCATGTGCCATGAATTGTGCTTGAATTAACATCGGCAGCAGTAAAGTGAAAAGAGACATGTTGTATGCTTGGTGATGGTTCTACAGATGAATTATTACCAGCATAGAAAAAGAAACCATTTCTATGGTTCAAGTACAATGAACAGACTTTCTGTGTTATCAGTGAAGTACCCAACACTGAGCATTAGAATTAGAGACTGGATCAAATACACACAATATATAAACAAACACAAACCCCTGGAATGAAATCGGTCCGGGACATCTCAGATGTCATGTGACAGCGTTTGCTGCATGTATAAATAAGTGCCACAACAGTCAGTTGTACCAGAGTGCATCATGGGCAAAGAACATTACAATGGTAACCCTACTTACGAGTTTAATCCGTGGAGGAGCCGAGCTCGTTAGCTGGTTTGCTCGTTAGCTGGATGCATTTTCCCCATAAGAATACATGTAAAACTGATTAATCCATGTCAGCCGGCCAATATACAGTATACTTTAATATGCTAAATAATGTGTTTATATGGGTTTTTTAAAACATAAACGTGACGACGACGCTCGTGTAGGCTGGCCGCTAAGGAGAGGGAGACCGACGGTGCTCGTATATCCTGGCCGCTAAGGAGAACAGGACGGGCGTACGTGTATGGCATGGTAACACTTATCATATGAAAAGTAAAAGTAAAATTTATCTAACTTTCTTGTTCACTACCTTTTGCTACCTTAGCTTCGCTTTCAACAGGCACTTTCACTTTGTATTGACTTACCTCTTCTTCTACGGTAGCATCTAGGAGATGCTAAGACCGTAGCGCCCCTAGCGGTTTGGCATATTTGAAGAAATGTACGTTACTCGTTAGCTGGAATATTACGCGTTAGTAGGGATGTTCGTAAGTAGGGTTACCACTGTATTTGACTGATGTCCAAAAGGGCATGATAATAGAGTACCAAATGGGCAAAGTATGTCAGATACAGCAATAACAGTATCCAGATGTGATTTAACATCAATATAAAAACAACTCTAGCTAGTTAGCCATGTATTGCATGCAATTACTGTGCTGGTCAGCCATAACATTGACATTTGCTAATTTTGCTAATGCTACTTTGTCTCCATGTGCCACGAAAATAAATGCAACCCAAAGTCATGGACACCTCTGAAGGTGTCAGGTCTGCATGTCTATGAGAATAAAGTATGAATATATTCCAGATTCCATGTGACATTGTTACGAGATAATATTCACTTCATTTGTGAGTGCTTTTAATGTTGTGGCTGGTCGATCACTATACATGATGCTTTCTTTTATGTGAAAAAGTTCAGTTAGAAATATGAAGTGCTTTTGATTATAAGTCACATGGGTCGTAACACCAGGTGATCGATGTTTCAGTATCAGTATTGGCAATGAATTAAAAGGTGGTATTATGACACCTCTTGGTAATGTAATGTTCACAGTGTAAAATTAGTGTCTTCTCAGCAAGCCCTGCGTAACAGTAAAGAGGAAAGTTAAAAGCTTACTGATGTGAACAGGATACATTACAACTGATGAATGTAAGTGCCTAAATAAATTTAAGAGTAGATTTCAACCAAACCAGGTCCAAACAAGCCCAAGAGATGCAAATTAGAACTTGTTCCCGACTCTATGACGTTGAGTGATTACAGGCACAGAAAGTTGTATAAGAAAATAAAACTTCAGATGCAGTGAAACATAAAAAAGTGACTCAGTAGAAAACTGTAATCTCAAACTAGAAAAGTCTTTGGAATGATGTCGTAGAATAATCATTTTACGTTTTCTCAGCTTTTCATCATCATCCTTAAATAACCATTCTTACACATGAGATGTGTGAGATGTATATGAGTCAGACGAACCTCCCCAAAATATTGATTTCTTTGGCCCTAATCTGGTTTAAACAGCTGAAAGCTTTGAGTGGCGGCCTATCACCCCATACAATCACCCCATCACAACTTTTTGAGATAATCACAAAGAATTAATCTGCAATTATTTTCAGCAGTTTTTGGCCTTCAAAATCACATTATGTCACATCAAATAGAAACTGTATAAAATATAAATAAAAGAAGCTGAAAACAAAATCTGTCTTCTGTGTTTCAAAGCAACCATTTTTATAAACTTGGGGGCAGCTGTGGCCTGGTGATTAGGGATCTGGTCTTGTGACCGGAAGGTCACTGGTTCAATCCCCAGGCAGGTCACGACTGAAGTGCCCTTGAGCAAGGCACCTGGGCGCTGTGGATAAGGCTGCCCACCACTTCGGGCACATATTCACAGCCTAGTGTTTCACTGCAGACGTGGGTTAAATGCAAAAGTCAAATTCTGTACAAATGCACAAAACAGAGTAAAAAATTTTAATCTAAATCTTAACAGGTTTTAAATGTGTCATAACATTTGAGGAATGTTTGTTCATTTGTTATTTGAAAGTCCAAGGCTAATATTAGCATGTGATCTTATGTTAGCTAGATGTTTTTAAGCTGCTTGACTCTAGGTGTGCTGTGTAACTAATATTGTTGCATTGCATGTACACAATAATGCTGTATATTATTTAATGATGGTAAATGTAATATTAGCTATAAAGTAAGGCTAACTAGGAAGCTAATCAACCACTTTAGCTGCTTTATTTTTGTACTTTGATACAAAACATAACAACTATGACAGATTGTCAATTGTCAAACAGGTTTATCTGACATCTCAACAACATAAAATGCACTTTGAGTATGTCTTTATTTAAGGTAGCACTTTTGTGCAGAACAGAACCCAGACCTGCAGCAGGTGGTCTTGTTTTGTCCTAAATGGATTTATTCAACATGGACCAGCAGACTAGACATTATCCTGCTTACTGTACAGTTAATAATAAAATTAATTTCACACACAATTTCATTCTAAAGATTTTATTGTCATTTCATGGCTCCTTCAAGCAAACTAAAGCTTTATTGTTGCAGGTGTTAGGCAGTAAATTTAGGTTCCCACAGACTTGTCAACTTGCTGCAAATCAGTAGGCTAAACATTTGATTTATTGATGTTAATTGAATACTTCCAATAACGGGGCAGTTTATTTTGTTGACGTGTTCTTGTTCAAGTCCTTGTTTCTTCTTGTTTCTGTACTAGTTTGCCTTTTTAATTTTTTTATGAAAAAAGCCTTTTTTGTAAATTCCCACCAAATCACTGCTATAGTCAATGTTAGATCCCAGTAACACTTCCACAAAACCCACAGCCAGGGGGCCTAGCACCAAATTCTGGGCCCTACGCACAAGCAGTTCTCATGGACCCCCTCCTATTATTGAACATTATTTCCTTTAATATTTAAAGGAAAATAAAATTCCAGACTCCTCAAGGGCCCTCCCCCATTTGGGGCCTTGGTAACTCAGTCCCACTTTTCCCCCCACTACGACACCCCTGCCCACAGCTAATGGCAATGGTAATTTTTTTTTTGTGTGTGGTTAAATTGAACTTCTAAACAGCATTTTCTGAAATGTTATTATTTCAGACTGAATAATAAAAAATATATAATTTTCATTTTTTGTCTTTTAACTATGCACTGACATATAAAAACAAATAAAAAATATATTGTATCTACACAGTAAATCTGCCAGTGTTAAATCAACACTATTAGAATTAACTTACTGAGGGTGTCAAAATGTAACACTCTCAGTGTTAATTTAACTCTAATAGTGTTGATTTAACACTGGCAGATTTACTGTGTAGTGGTGGTTTCTGATATGGGCAGCTGTCCAGGGAGGCACAATGTCAGGGGGCAGGGGGTCACTGGAGGGGTTGTTCACCAAACGAGATAGGACCACCACTGATTATATCAGTTTTTGTCTGATTTAGCTAGCTGAATTGTGAACAGGACATAGTTGATTTATTCAGAGCTGGCACTGGATGTAAAGACATTTGGGGCACTAATGTCATGAAATTTGTCTTAACATGTGACAGAAAAAAGTCAACACCAGTGACTTTGGTGAATGGTTTCACATTTAATTCATTTTGTAAAATATTAAAGTTTGTGCTAAAACAATTAAATAAGAACTAGTTGAGACTTGATTAGAGTTTTTTTGGAGTCTTGCTCTCACTTGTACAAACCGGATTCCAAAAAAGTTGGGACGCTATACAAATTGTGAATAAAAACTGAATGCAATGATGTGGAGATGGCAAATGTCAATATTTTATTCGTAATAGAACATAGATGACAGATCAAAAGTTTAATCTGAGTAAATGTAACATTTTAAAGGAGAAATATGTTGTTTCAAAATTTCACAGTGTCAACAAATCCCAAAAAAGTTGGGACAAGTAGCAATAAGTGGCTGGAAAAAGAAATTGAGCACATAACGAACAGCTGGAAGACCAATTAACACTAATTAG
>BRDA01011068.1:0-10187 GCA_036984385.1 Crenuchus spilurus | reverse complement strand
TCTACTAGGCGAAAAGTTCAGACATCAAACCGAAAGAAAGTTCAGATGCCGACTAGTTCTAGTTTAGTACTTTTCAGGATTCATCTGGTTCTGGTTATGTTATGTGTCCTGATGTTTGGCCTAAGGTTTTTTCAACCCTGCGATTTGATCAGCCGTAGACTTGAAAGAAAGCCAAACTACAGACTTGAAAAGCGGATCATCTCAAAACTATTAATGGGAACTTTTAACTGTTTCATAACATTATATGCTTTTGTGTGTCTAGAACAGAGTACTTTCTTTAAGATTCATAGATTAATGGCAGGAAATACTGTATTTTTTTATGGTAGAGCAAATTCACTGATCAGAGGCAACTGACTAAAAATACCAGGTGCAAAAAGCAAAAGAATACAGTGATGTAGAGGAAGACCGAGTGTGAGAGAGGACAGAGAAAGAGAATGATGAGCTAGCGTAGGGCCACACAAGTTCCCCAGTGTAACACTGAGGAGAAGGTATAAAAAGGCTGACCGGGGGGAAGAGAGTGCAGCTTTATTTGTCGAAGTCTATGAAAATAACCTGCATGTGTGATTGACAGGCGAGATTCCGCCACAGATGGGCTGGTTTGAGGTCATGGGGAAACTCTTTATTAAAGAGAAATAAATGCAGACAAGACCTTTGCACCTCGTTTCTGTTGACAGTTAGGTCCATGAGGGCTGTTTCTCAAAGACAACAAAACTCTGATGACAGCCGTTACAATTACTGATAATGAGGACATTGTGGATACTAAGAATATGTTGAAGATGGTGAGAAACAAGCTGTGCACATACATGCACCAAAAAGAAAAGCACAAATTAAAATGCCTGGAGTTTGCAAAACAACATTTATTAAAAAGTTCCCCAATAAATAACAATTCATGTATTATTATGTACTGTCATCATAAAATAAAAGGCAAATAATTTGATTTACACCACATGAAAAGAATCAACACAAGCATCAAAAGAAGGCAAAAACACCCCAAGAATGATGATTATGTACTGTTAAACCTGAATAAAGATGTCGCCATAGTGCAGAGAGAGGGGAAATTAAGTAGTTTCTACTGTGACAGTAGATGTAAACCAAACAGCTACCTGCATATGACTGCTGATTCTCTTGATAAGTATATGACAGTATGTGTAGACCAGTATATAACACAGTGAAGAAAACTCTAGCAGGTCTTATTGCTTTACAGTGGTAATATTAGTTTACACCTTTAGCTTTTACTAAATGTAAATGTAAGTACTTCTGAGTAAATGTAAACTTAGCTAAACTGTTCTCCTTAAGACTAAATGGTTTACATATTTCACATAAGAATATCAATGTAATATAATATTATAGACATGCTATAATGTCACATCACATATGTGCAGAACGTTATACAGTGCCATGTACATCCAGCAAACAGCATCTACTGAGCAAGCTAAACCATCACACCATTCTTCATTTCAGTTTATCAACCTCCTGCTCTGATGGTACAACGACAGAGACGCTCAAAAACGTAAAAAAAAAAAAAAAGTAAAGAATTACAGGGCAATACAGCTAGCAGCTAACATCAAACCTGAAGCCTCAGAGTGGTTTGAAATTGTTTTAAAGAAGGAAAAAAAAAAAAAAAAAAAAAAACAATATTTCAATATTGCTCAAATATAACATACCATCACAGGTAAAAAAAATAAATAAAAGTATTTAGTATATTACTGTGTAGCATCATCATATAGCCCCTTATATATATTCTGAATAAACACAATAAAATAATTAACAAATGTAATTGATTAAAAAATAAGGTAGTAAAAGTTAATGGTTCATAGGCAGGCTGTTACATGTGTGCAGCACATAAAATAACCATTTCAAATCGTCAGACCTCAGTCAAGATGTTTTGGAAATCCACATTTTGGTCTGCTCAGCTATTTGCAAGATATTTTGCTATATTGTCGCTGTCAGAACAAAACCTTCTATCTCCAAAATGGGAACTTTACAATAGAAGGAATAGAAAAAATGTCAATGTTAAAAGATTTTATTTCAAGTATTTTGGAGGATTTCTATTGGTCCACTGATCATGACATTTTCACAAAAAGTAAAGTCCTATTGGCATTTTCAATAATGATGAAAGAAAGTGAAAAATGCCAAAAAAGGAGACATAAGGTTCTGCTTCAAAAGAGATGACATACTTACAGTAGAGTGGGAGCACAAGTTGTCAACACGTTGGACTGGATTGCTCTGAAACAATTCATTATTCATCCAGAAGGTGATTCTTCCAATAAATACTAATCTCTTATAAAACAAGTAGCAAAATAACACAAACAAACACAAATGAGGTAAACAATTGTTAAAAAACATATTTAAACAACACAAAAAACAAACCAAATCAAATAAAGTTGTGTAAGGTGTCTGTTCTAGTGTGCACATATGAAGAGCAAGTCCAATTCAAAATGCCATGTCAGCACAATTGACAAAAGGTTTTAAGATGGTTAGAGATCGACTATAAGCCCAGCACTATCAGAATCTACTGCACACTGTTCTAAGCACAGCTTTCCATCCTCTGTAAGAGTACCTCAGAAATGGTCAATTTTTACAGCAGAAATAATTAATAAACTGTAACAATTTAATGATGCATATCAAATAAAACATATTGTTGTTAAATTCTTAATGTAGCTATTAGTCAATATAAACTGAACCAAAAGGCCAAATAAAGAGAAAATATAAAGAATCTGGTTCTGAGGAGGCACTTTAAAAATGTACTAAATGTTTGACATTAGCACATACAAGAGCTACACACTAATAAAAGGACCGAATATTAACTGGTCCCTGGAGTAAATGTAGTTCCAGTTCAATCACCCATAAATGAACATCATGTCAGTTTAAAAGTTCCCTTCTTAAAACTTCATCTGTAAATATAGCCAGTAGAGATGAGTAAAATCATTTGACAAGTGCATTCAAAGCAACAAAGGCTGTACATTCAGACTTTAGGTCTGACATTTGGTAATTCTAAATAAAATAAATCTTACAAAGAGAGAACAAGTAAGAGAGAGATAAGAGCAGAAGCTCCTGTATACAATTATTGGGGATAGGGATATATTTATCAGTGGCAAAGCAGTTCAAACACTCCTGTTTTGATAGTTTAAAAAAAGCCCAGAAGGCAGTATAATGGCTTTACGTATAGCTTGTGTGATTGAAAGGAATAGTTCAGTGAAAAGTGAAATTTTACTTCTACCCCCAAAATAATCAAATCAGCAGTTAAGACATGATGAGTGTCGGAGGTTTGCTTATTTATTGTTGGACTTATCGGCTCCAGTCAGACTACCTACTAATGGAAGTCTAGGAAAGTCAATATTTGGGGGGTGACACTTCTACTCTTTGTATTGTGTGTGCTACTTTTATTAATAAAGAAGCAAACTTCAGATATGGCTCATATGGGGTAAAGTAGAAAACTGAAATGATTTCCTTCAATAATAACTAATTAATTTGGCAAAAATAAGTCAGAGCACAAAAGTAATATCAAAGTCTCTGACAACTCATAAAGGCACAAAAAAAGTAAAAAAAAAAAAAAAAAAAAAAAATCTGTGGTGAGCTGATGAGAATTCAAGTTGAGGATTTACTGTTTTGTGGTGCAGGATGTGTTTGAGTGTGTGCGGGTGTGTTTTATTTGTTGAATTAGTGTTGAGGCTGTCTGGCACTGTCCTCAGCTTTTGCCAGAGGTCATGGCTCACCTCTAGAGCCATCAGCCACCAGCCCCACTAAGCCAGAGATAAAACCTCCCAGAGCACACTTCTCCCTGCCAATCACTTATACAAACCCAAACCAGGAGGAGGGGGCGGGACCCAGCTCGAACTAATGAATGTTACCCTGGAAACAACAAAACCCTTTAATTCAATCGCACCCCTAACGGTCCCTTACATAGCGAATACAAACCATGACATTCAGTAGCCGTTTATAAAGCTCTCAATATAAAACAAACAATATGCACTTTATCCAAATTCAAAAGTAGGCTGTGTTGAACCTTCAGTCACTCCATGAGATGTGAGCTGTTGCCAGTCTTAAACCTTGGAATAAGACAATTCAAGTCCAATATGGAGCGGAGTTCACCAAAAGATCAAAACCTGAAGAAGACTGGAGTTTTGATACCTCGGAAGCATCAGGCCACAGTGGAGAGACTGAGTGGAGTACAGAGGAGAGGAGTGTAAAGGACGTGCGTCCGAGTGTTTGACCGTCTGGCTACACGTGAGAGTTAGAGGCATAGCTCAGCCCGAGCGGCCTTCTGCTTCTGAACGGCAAGAACCACAGGACCTTCCAACGAGTGCCAAACACCTCAGCCAGAGACTGCTGCCAGGAGCGCCGCACACCACTAAGAGCCAGGCATAAACAAGACAGCACTTCAGTACTGACCAGTGTCATTACAGCAGATTAGTAAACTGTAAAGAGAACTACTTGATTTCATTCACATGGTGTCAGTGTTTTACAGCAGTCAAGAAAATGCTCAAAACTATGGTACAGTAGCATTCAAAACTTTGGACACCAGAATATGTTTTAGGTTTTAGACTCTTCACAGTAGGCACTTCTTGCTTAGATGGCAGCTTTCTTGGCATTTTCTCAGTCAGCTTTATGAGGTAGTCACCTGGAATGGCTTTCAGTTAACAGCTGTGTCTGGTCAAGAGTTCATGACTTGCATTTCTTGCCTCTTAATGTGTTTGAGACATCAGTTGTGTGTCTACTTTAAATAATCTAAAATCTAAAACATGTTTTGGTTTGTTTAACACTTTTAAGTTTATTACAAGATTCCTTATGTGTTCCTTCATAGTCTGGATGACTTCAGTATTCATTTACAATGTAGGAAAAATTTTTAAAATAAAAACATTGAATGAGGCGTGTGTCCAAACTTTTGACTGGTACTGTATATGCTCTGTCTTTGTCTGGCTTACAAAATAATTTCAATAAATATAATTAAATATAAAAATTTACAACTCACAGTTGTCTCCAAAAGAATAAGGTAATTTAATGGTTAATTTAAATTATAAACAAATTTTTTTTAAATATAAATTATTCATATATATTTATATAGGTAACACTTTATAATAACTTTCATTAACAATTCATTAACTAATGATTGACTGATGATTAATAGCTGAACAAATCATTAGTTCATGAGAATTTAAAAATGAACAAATGTTTATAAATGACAGTTCATGTGGTATCTAAGGACTGTATTCATTTTTGCAAATGTTAACAAATCATCAGTAAATCATTTGTTAATGACATACTCATGAACTAATGATTTGTTCATAGTTATTAATCATTAGTTAATGAGCTATTAATGAAAGTTATTATAAAGTGTTACCATATATATATATATATATATATATATATATATATATATATATATATATATATATATATATATATAGATATGTATGTGTGTGTGTGTGTGTGTGTAGGACTTCCTCAGCACAAAAGTAACACATTAACAAAAGTAAAGTCATATTTAGTGCTTCTTTGAGTAAATCAAGACTCTGTCCAGATAAATATCTTTAAATATATTTTTCAAAGGTTGATAATGGTGCCCTGTCAAACATGTATGCCTTCAGAATAATAGTATAAATGCACTTCATTATTTAAAAAATTTTATAAGTTTGATTAAGAACACTTACATCCCGTCTGTGGAGTGGGACATTTTCTCTATAGTGGTTGTGTCCTGTTGGAACAAAAACAGGAAGAGGATGTATATGAATGTTAAAAGACACATACGAAGAACAGCAGATAAGTTGCATCTCTGATTTATAGCACTTCTGATGAATGCAGACGCAGGCCCAAGTACTAGACCCCTTGCTCATCGTTCCCACGCTGAGAACGAAAGACGCTACAGCACGCAAGAGACAAAAGAGAGACAGTGAAGCTGTCAACAGAGAGAACCCCTCAGTGCCCTCTTCACCTTGCCAAGTTGGCACAGGGGCAAGAGGGCATCTGCATGTGGACAATAGGCCCGCATGTGTCGGCCTACTGAAATCCCCCCTGCATACCAGGTGAGGGGGTGAGGCAAGCCAAACAAGAGACAAAGAAAAAATGCTGCAGCTGAGTATGTAAATGAGGTGGGGTTAGCTCTACCACCATGGAACCTATTTGTGGAGGAGTGAGGAGGGAAAAGTGCTGAAGTGTGACTGAAAACTATTTAGAGAAACAAAAACAACTTATTATACTGTCCACCAGGTTTAATGTGCACAAACAATCAAAAATTCATCTGAAAAAGCTAAACGGATCTGCTCCATCTCTAGATTTCAGACGTTAAACAGAAAATAGTGAATCTAACTCAGGTCCAGGTCTAAAAGCCTTTACACAGAGTTTATTCAGACCCCAGTAACGTCTTCCACATCAAATGTGACTTTTTGGATGGTCTGATTTTTTAAGATTTACAACATAATCTCACTCAACCAAATCAGATGTCTTTCACATCAACAGAATGAAAACTAACATCATCATAAGGATTAGTTTAACCCCAATGGTCACCTACTTCCTGTTGCCTTCACCTCCAACCCTCACTCAGCTAATCAAAAACGATAATTAGATGGATAAGATGGTTGATTAGGTTTGAAGCTAAAATCTGAAGGAAGGTAGATCTCCAAGAGCAAGGCTGGTGACTGCTGGTTTAAGCTTCGCATTCATTGCATGTGATGCTGAAAATAGATACCTGGTGCTAACGCACATTCATCAATATGGTGCTTTATTATTTTTACCCAATCACAATTTTGCCAAACAATGTGAATCTATCGACCAAGCGCTTTACATGTGAATTATTTTTCATATTATGTAAAAAAAATTGTGAAGGAAGGGCGTAAAGAGTGCATATCTGTCAAGTGTAAGCTTCAGTGTAGGAAGAAAAAAAATGCTGTTCTCATTGCTTGTATTAAAAAAAAAAAAAAAAAAAAAAAAAAAAAAAAAAAAAAAAAAAAAAAGTAAACATCACTGAACCAGTGGTCAATTTCACTTAACTATTAGCCATCCATCCATTATCTTATCCGCTTAATCCTGATCAGGGTCGTGTTTAGTCCCCTACCCGGCGCAGGGCAGGTGAAGTCTTGGCCAATGAGTCATTTTATTGTTGATGTGTTGTTCAGTTAAAAAAAAATTACGCAATTTATTCATGTGGCCTTTCTGCCACGTTTAAGTGGTACAATATGTGTTGGAGAAACTTTATCTTCTGCTGTTTCAGAAAATAATTGCTTGTCAAACATATAAACATTAGAATGATGACAGTGCTATTAGAAGAGAATATAATAGCTATATTAGCAAATTAAGCTAGTAAATGACAAGTTTCATTGATTCAGTTGTTAGTTACAACCCTAGCCAAGACCACAAGATTTTAGTATTAAGACCTGCTAAGTAAGTGCAGCTGAAGCAGATTGTGCTGTACTGACCTCAGTATGAAGGTGTGAGAACTGGATCTAAGCAGGGATCAATGTTAAACTACAACAACACTCAAGAGAGTAATAGACACCACAATCTACTGACTAATCTTCCTGTCATTCAATAAATTCCATAATATTCCATATTAAAGGATGCTGAGCCCAAAGAGTGGATTGTTTATGTTGGCACATGCTTTCTTCTGCTGAGGAAGGGAAGGCTTGAAAGGTTATGGAGGGGTCACATCTGATAAGGCAGCTTATGTCAGTTGATCAGCTAACAACAACAGCAGCTAGGAAAACACCGGTTAGGCCAGGGAATCCAATCAAGGAGAGGACAAGATCAGTCGCTGCCAAGAGATGTACTCAGGGACATCCGGGGACACAGTAAACAATTTCACACGTTAATGTGATAATAACTGTGCTAAACGGCTACTTCTCCTGGAAGTCTGACTGCATCTCATCAGCAGGTTTCTTCCTTAATCCATCTTGGCCACAGACATGTATGCTCTGTGAGGCATGTAATGTGCATGGTTAGATGGGTATTGTCTTGAGAATACCACAGCCTCTGCAGAAAATACATGACAGCTATCAGTAACGGAAGGTGAATGCAAAATGCTAAATGAACTTGTACTGATGGTTCTGTGCTGTAAATAAAGCTGAGCTTTAGGCACATGATTCAGCACCTGTGTCAACATTAATGCTGCATTCCATTTACAGCGGAAGTTGAAACTGGGAATGACAGAACACGGTAGAATTGATTTGCATCCAGTAAAACATCTGGGAAAATTAAGCCATAGTTAACAATGCTAGTTGATAAAATGATGGTTCATTTGCATATTCAAACATCATAGCAACAAATCTAAGGTAACAACACTGTGAGCATGATTTACTTCATGAGGCACAAAAAGAGAGAAGAGATAAACAGTAGAACACTACAGCGTTCACACTGCTGATGCTCCCGACTCTCCAAGTACAAAATCTGAGCTTTGAGTTGAAACTTCCAACTGGGAAATTGAGACTTCCCAGTTCAAACGGAAAGCAGAATAATTATGAAGCGACAGAGTTTTTTGAAAGTATGACGGCATGTTTCAAAGCAATTTCATTCATCCATTAAGTGGAATTTTTTCCACTTCAGGAAATCAAAAGCTGACAAATGTATCATTACACAATTGGCTCAAAACAGTTTCATAGTTTTTGTCCTTAGCAAATAATTTAGCAGTCATTTCAAAAGTTTACTCAGTCAATTCAGTAGTAACACATCAGCTACAATCCTCGCATTTCCCATTACACATTATCAATTATTACACTGCCAGTAAAGCTGTTTGAAACACGTGTCAAGAATTACTTTGCTTACTTGCTCTCAAAAATTGTGTCTTTGCCTGAACAGCTTCTTTTTAAGAGAGACCATGTTTAATCGTGCATCTTAAGCCAACATAACAGCATAAGGATGCAAGCATTCTATGAAAGACTGAGGGAAGTGGACAGAGAAGCTCATTTCCACAACAACAGGTGGAGCTGCAGGCCAAAATGGATGACTGAGCAAGGGAAAAATTAGATTAGAGTGATGAGTGCTCTCAATTTCTGGGTTGTGGTAATTTTGCGAATTTAACTAGGTCACACCTAATCCTCTTTTCTCTGGTCCTCACATGAAGTCGTCAATTAAGGGATCAGAGTCAAAAGTGATTATGCTTCTCCCCGATCAGCTACAAAGTCAGCACAATTAACAGAGAAAGCACAAAGAGCAGGAAACATAGAAGGTGGATGTATTTGTTTGGATATTTTCCCCAAATTTCTTAAAGAAAATAAAAGCTCAACATAGCACTAGTCTTCAAAGGAATACCAGAAAGGGACTACTCTTTGAGGCCATTTGGTCAGTCTTTAAGACCAGTCCTCCACAGCAGAGATGGAGCAGCTCACACCTTAGAAGTAGAGAATGGTCTGCATGAACTGTGAGAGGAGTGTGTCCAGTCCAGGGTTTAAGTGTGTCAAACTGTGTTTGTGTACACAGAGAGCTGCAGGCCAGCTTTATTTCCAGAGGTCATTCAAATGTGTGTGAATCTGGCAGCTACACACAGTACAGTTGTGAGGTGCAGTACTAACACACTGAAAAAGCAACCCTCTCACATCAGTTCAGCCATCCAAAAGAACAAAAAATATAAAAATATGACCTGAGAGCTAATGTCAACTTCATTTTAGTGAGACAGCTACACACTTCTGAACAAACTGATACTGCTGTTGTTCCTGTTAAAGTTTGTCAATAAATGAAATCTTAAAACAATGGTTTCAGCTGTGAGCAGAATATTATGAAACTATATGTATTACTTAACCACTGAATAAAACTTTATAACAGAATAGCACATAATAATAATAACAATAATACTAATAATAATACTAATAATAATAATAATAATAATAACAACAAGCAGTGCCCTGTCCTGGGCTCAGTTGAATAGTGTAATGCCCTGCCGTGTGCCCAGTGAGGGGGTAGGGCACTAACCGTGACCCTGATAAGGATTAAGCGAGTGTGATAATTAATTAATGGATGGATGGATGGATGGATGGATTATTATTATTATTATTATTATAATAACATTGCGCAGCTGAATATGAGTAAGAAAATTTAGAAAATTTAGAAAGTTCTTAAACATACAGGGGTTAGACAATGAAACTGAAACACCTGTCATGTTAGTGAGGGGGGTTTCATGGCTAAATTGGACCAGTCTGGTGGCCAATCTTCATTAATGTCACATTGCACCAGTAAGAGCAGAGTGTGAAGGTTCAGTTAGC
>BRDA01011067.1:72047-82606 GCA_036984385.1 Crenuchus spilurus | reverse complement strand
AACAACCTCAATAAACACTATTAATCACTAGAATAGGAGATATTAGTCTATAACAACCTCAGTAAACACTATTAATCACTAGAATAGGAGATATTTGTCCATAAACAACCCCAATAAATACTATTAATCACTAGAATATGAGATATTAGTCCATAAACAACCTCAATAAATACTATTAATCACTAGAATAGGAAACATTAGTCCATAAACAACCTCAATAAACACTATTAATCACTAGAATAGGATATATTAGTCCATAAGCAGCCTCAATAAACACTATTAATCACTAGAATATGAGATATTAGTCCATAAACAACCTCAAAAACACTATTAATCACTAGAATAGGAGATATTAGTCCATAAACAACCTCAATAAACACTATTAATCACTAGAATAGGAGATATTAGTCCATAAACAATCTGAATAAACACTATGAATCACTAGGAGATATTAGTCCATAAGCAGCCTCAATAAACACTATTAATCAGTCTTGGGTTTAGTCAGTCTGTTTTCTGAGCTGGTGTCAAGACACAGACTGTCTGCAGACTTTCTGAGGATGTTGTGAGCAGAGTTTAGTCTCTGAGCTGCTTTACTTTATGTAACCCGTCTGTACTCTGACTACAGGACAGTGTAACTCAGTGTAATAAGAGCAGCAGAAGTTTCCTGACTGAGCTGTACGTTTATGTCAGAAGACAAAAGCAGGAACGTTTAGAGGAGAAGCTGGAAGTAAAGAAGGGAATGTTTCTACTTACATGATTTCATTGATGCTGGTCTCTTTGGAAGATCATTATTTCTTCTCCGAGGCTCTTTGTCTCACTTCAGATCAAACTCCTGAGGTTTGTGTCTGAGGACGGCAGGAAACCTGATCTCAGACAGAGGAGGAGACTTTCCGCAGCTCAAACCGGCTCCACTGATCTCACTGATCATACAGATGTTACAGATGTTACAGACTGCAGAAGAGCTGAGACACTGCACACACAACAGCTCCCTGTAGCACAGCTGGAGGTCACTTTCCACACAGCTCCACCCCCTAACAGAAGCTCCACCCCTAACAGAAGCCCCACCCTTTAATACAGACAAGACCAGCTAGTTCAGCAAAACAGCAACCCAACACTGGTGCTTAGACATGAGGGGACAGAAGGATGATTTTAGTCTAAGTCTGAGTTTTAGTTCAGTTTTAGTGTGATAATGTGACTAATTATTTGATGAAGGTGGGATGTACATGTCATACACACAGTAAATAAAGTTGACACATCATTACAAATATAAACTGAATCCAGTCAAAATCCTCCACTCCAGAACCGAGTTTCCTCCAACAGAGCTGTGCAGCAATCACCGGGTTCTGGTTCATCTCAGTTCTAGACTCTGATCTGTTTTACTGAAAGAACGTTTCACACTTTCAGTGTTTAGTCTTCAGCATATACATCTTATAAACATCTGAATGTTCCTTTTCCTAATAAACGTTCCCTCTCATTTTAGTTTTAATTCACTTTTAAAGTTTCAGAATCGATAAAAGCTGAGTTAAGAACAGTGAAAACCCAGAGTTGGACTGGACCTGATCTGGACCATATTAATAATACACAAAAAACATGCTGGTAATAGCCTGTTGTGCATCTGGATGCCGGCCCAAATCCATGTTTAGGACCTGGCCTGAATATTACTGATTGAGCTGATAATTACAAATGACAGCGGTGGTTATGCATCTGTACTTTAAAAGAACTTTAAAAATACAATATATCTTATTAATTTGGGGTTTTTGACTCACGGGGGTCTCAGGAGGCTGCCTGCCTTTGCCTACGACGACGACTACCCCTGCCAACCAGCATAAGCCATTCACATGATAAACAAACCAATCTACAAAACTTAAGAACATTTCATGCTGCCGTTTGCTGACAAACTTTATGGAGATGTCCATTTCTTTCTCCAGCAGGATTCAGAACCGCCTAGAATGCCATTACAGTGACTCTAGAACATCACAGAGAAAAGTTTCTGAGATACTACCTCCAGCATGTTTCACCTGGTACCCTATTATGTCCTTTTGGACATCAGTCACCTCACATCCTTTGTCCATGATGATGGTTTTACACTCTGATACAAGAAGAAGAGGAAGAAGAATAGGAGGAGGAGGGGGAGGAAGAAGAGGAGGAGAAAGACTCAAAAATAAAGGTGCTGAATGGTTCTAGGAGTGATGCCACAGAAGAACCACTTATGTCCCCTAAAAAGTCATTTCTGTGACAGAGATTCTTCACACTCATTCACACAACATAGGATTTGATTTACAGAAAGATGTTTTGTACACGGAATTGGCTTTGAGGTAAACAAACAATAAATATAATCAAATAAAACACAAACTCCTCCTACCAAGAAGAAAGGTTTCCCCTCCAAATACAAAGTGACGAATGTGATGTTAGAGATGTGCAGTAAGACCCAGAGAAGAGGGGAGGTGATGAGCAGAGGGAGGAGAGGTCCAGAGCTGCTCTCTTACTTTACTTTAAAGTTGTTGACCTCAGTGGAGGTCGCGGTGTGATGTGGAGCAGCTCGTGGAAAATCCCATAATTTGCATCTTCTCCTCAGCATCAGCAGCGAGGAAGGAAGATATTCAGGCAAATGCAGATGCAGTGATAGTGCTCTCAGCTCTCTGATAAGCTCTTTTCTACTGAACATCAGGCTACAAGCAGACAACAGACAGAAAACAAATGCAGAAGCTCCGGATCACAAAAGCAGGCAGAACAATGACCAGAACCAGAACAGATGTGGAGGAGTTGACTGTGGATGTGCAGTAATGATGGTAATAACTTGACTCAGGACGGTGCTCAGCTCTCTGAAGTCAGAGGGTCTCTATAGGTGGTGCTCTGATGATGTCACACTGACTCAGACATCATGTTCGCAGGCAAGCTCAACTTTGTTAAGCAGCACAGCGGGAGGTTTGTCAATAATATTGAATGGATATCGTTTTATTTCAGTTTTTTGGTGAAATATTCACATGTTCAGTCTACATTTGCTGAAACGCATCCAGCAAAGGCTGACAAATCCACCAGTAATGAGGAAAAACCATGAGCTGTATATAAGAACTGGGCACAACAGCAGTAGATGTGAGGCCAAAGCATCTCTGACGCCCTCTAGTGGCTGGTTGCGGTACAATTTTATGCCCCGCCCACAACCGTTAAATTGAATGGGAGCTACAACAAACTTTGAAGTTAGTTTCAAAGTGTTCAGTGTTAATTCTACAAGTTATATCTGCTGATGAATCCCACAGTGTTTGACTTTATGATGAATGTGTTTTATAGAAGTTATTTGGTGATATTTATAGAGGTGTGGTAATGAGGTGATTGACAGTATTCCGCATGAATCATCGCAGCAGCTAAAACAGCTCATCTTAATTTACATTTTGTGAGTGTTAATAAGATTTAATCTTTACTTCTTGTTCAGTATTAAGTTGTAGTAAGACACTCAAAAGGGGTGTCACCCCAAAGAGGGGCGTGGAGTTCATAACAGTCAGAGTACTGTGCAAGCTCTGGTTACAGTTTGTATGTGTTGTTAACAGTCTGCTGTATCTGGCTATTTTTTGGCTTCAAAATGTCACAATGAGAGTAAACAAATGCTACAGCCCAGTTCTTATATACAGTCTATAGGACAAAAACAGTAGAGCAAGAAGCTTATAATTCCCAATAAATAATAATAATAATAATAATAATAATAATAATAATTATTAGGGCTGTCAAACGATGAAAATACATTAATCGCAATTAATCTCGGAATTTCATAGTTATTGTGATTAATCACATTTTTTAAACAGGCTATTTCTTTACCTACTTTTTTATTATGTATTATTTTTATACACTATTAATTATTTATAAATTAAATTTGTCTTATTTAAAAACACCTGGAAGACTTGCAGGGACAAACAGAATCTGGGTTAATGGCACTTTTTTTTTATCGCATTAAATTGAGATCACATTAATGTGTTAACTTCAACAACCCTAATAATAATAATAATAATAATAAAATGACTGAACTACTAATACATATGTTAAGTTCAGTTTTTTGTCATCTAGTGTTTACTATCAGTAACAGCTTTTGTATAAACTCTCAGAGCTCTTCTGACAGATGCTGATGTATCTCAAAACATGAACATCATAAAAATGTTTAATACTGTTCATAATTGAATTCAAAAAAGTAAACTGTCATATTTACATTAAAATGACATTTCAAACCTATTTTAATGCTGATCAGTCTGACAGAAGTCCAGAAATCAGAAGTCCAGAACCTCAGATTAGTAGAATATTTAGAGTAAATGATTATTCAAACAGTATCAACGTTACATTTATAAAAGCACAAATGAGCTTCTTCCATCATGTTTTAGATGCACGAGTACATTAAACACACAGTGCTACAGCATTTTATGCCTCAATATGCTCCCCGAGAACAAGTCTGTCTCAATCCTGCTTACTTTAGAAATGCTTCCTCAGTCATTAAGGCAATCCCACAATTCATTGCAGCTTATGTTGGAAGATGGTGGATGTGTGCGGAGCAGCCAATAGCAGAGCAGTGCTGTGATTATTAAAGTTATTCTTACATGTAAATGAGGTTAAAATTGCTGTAAAAGCTGTAAGAGCAGATCTCAGGTGGTGATACGCTGAGGACATATTCAGTGCTAGTGGGCGTGAATAAGTGATGTCATCACTGTCTAACCAGAGCATCTCTGTATTATAAGAGTAGCTGCTGAGGTGTAGAGACAGACCTGACGTGTCAGTTCTTTATGCTTCTGAACATTACAGATTAATTTCTGATGACGGCTTCAAACACCACATTTGTAATCAACACTGGTCGGGAACACTCATCCTGACATGAGCCTAAACGTCAGTCTAACATACTTAAGCTTAAATAAACTCAGCAGATTAGTTAAGCTAGCGTGAAGCTGTGTGAGCAGAGAGCAGCCTGATAAAATTATTCAAATGTGTTCAACCATTCAGACAAAACCTGCAGTCCTCACTCTGTGTACATGCAGAACTCAGCCTTACACACTTTCTCCAGCTCCGCATTAAGCTCCCTGATGAGAACAACCATCAACAGACAAACATGCCAGTCAGACGTTAATGGACCTAAAAGATTTATTGTTAATTAAAGTAAATAAACAGAACACCACTGAGTAACTGTGAAAACCCTTCAACCAGACAGAGAATAAAAGTGCTGTATCTCAAACTCCTCAGCCTTCAGGGTCAGGCCCGGCTCCATCCAGCCCCTTTAATCCAGGCTCATAAATAATAACATTTCCAATAGTAATGATGGAAACCTCCTTTAATTAAATCATGTTAACATGCACCCAATTATGATTGGCTGCTGGAGGCCGGGATGGTGATGTCCAGTAGAAAAGCTCTTTAGGATGGACGGCCGCTGCACAGTTCAGGACCAGATCTGTGATAAAGCTGAGACAATTCCTTCTTTCACTCTTTGCCGGTGGTTAGTAGCTTGAGGGCCTTTTGGAGGTTCAGAACGGCCGTGGAGACGTCTTCATACTGCAGGGCACTGCCAGCGTATTTACAGTATTTCTGAGCCCGGGTGAAGTCCTCTGGTGTCAGCCGCACATCACCTACAATAGACAGCACAGCAGAGTGTGACCATCAGGCCTCCATTTCAAAACTTCCAGACGTCTGTGTAGATGTTTCAGATCAGTCTTTATTACACTGTGTGGTTTCTGATTAAAACATTACTGCAAGACTCAGGCCACTGTAATATTAGCCAGAACATTATGACCTTGTTAAGAATGAAGTGATTATCACTGATTATCTGATAAAATCTATCATTTCAGTTCACTCTGAAACACTGATGACGACTTTCAGCTGAGCAGATAGGCACTTTCTACTCCACAGGAAGTGCAGTATGTATAGCAGGAAGCTTAGGTATGGCTGGTCCAGTCTGCATTGTGATCATGTGCAGGATAATTGTTCTGATAAGAAATGATCTTTCAAATCTGAGCTGAGCAGATCATCAACAGTATAAGAGCAACAGTTATTAGATACTTCAGCTGTCTGTAGTGTCCAGCAGGTCTGGTGATGAAGCAAATCACACTGGTTAGACAGAAATAACATGAACAGCACAGCACGGCCTTGTGCTCCAGCACACAGACAGACAACTCATAAAATCTCATTTTTTTAGTAAATAAATAAATAAATAAAATCAGTTTCAAATCAAATGTATTTAAACGTGTGTGATAAAGCAAATAACACAAATTAGTAAACAAATGAACCTCCTGCCAAAAGTGTGGCTGGAACATCATGACCCCCTCCCCCAAACCAGTCCCTGATCTGAGCTGAGTGAATGTATTTGTGCAGCGGCCAAACGAGTTTTCCAACACTTACCACAAGCTGGTGGGCAAAAGTAAACATTAAACGCCACAGTATAAACTACCCTGGCATTCAGACCAAAGCCCTGACTGGTCTGTTCTGGTCAGGATCAGTGAGCAGGACAAGGGACCACAGCCTCTGCAAACAAACTTACAACTGTTCTGGGAAACGAAACTATTTTTGGTTATAACAGACTTAAAATGACAATAAGAGACACATCATATATGAAGAATTTAAAGGTAATTTTCTTTAAGATATGTAAGAATTTGATTCCCCACAGAGAGCATCTGGTGTTTCTTACTGTATTTGTACATCCAGCTGATTACCACTGCAGTAATGCTCAGTTCTGATGCCTCTATGGGATCTGCTACGTTATGTTAGTGCCAAGCTAAAGGAACATCAGTATAAAATGATAAACTTGCTTCTCTGGTGATGCTTTCATGCAAATTCATCACCAAAACCACAAATGCATTAATATACTTTATATCACTGAAGCAGCTCATTAAGTACATTTTTTAAATACAAGTCTGAATGCCAGCAGTCTGTGGATCTCTCACACCAACTATGCACAACCGGAACACTGTCATTTTCTTTTCAACAGAGTAATTATTTGGGGTTTTGTCTGTGGTTGCAACACCCCCTACACCCACACCCACCATGGAAAAGTCATGGCCCTGTTTTCCATAAGAACTTCACTAGCAGGCTAATATTTGCAGTCTTGCTCTTTGTGTATTTTCTTGCTGCAAGCACAGATCAGTAAGGCCTGAAAAACTGGATTTTGGGGCTCACACAGAGAGACTTTAGTAGTCACTACTTTGAGGTTTATTGTACCTTCTTGGCTGGTGGAGACAAGAGAAGGGTCAGCCGCTGGCACAGTCCGGGGAACAGGCACTGGTTTTACTGGCTCTCCTGCACAGATACAAGATGAAGATACACAGGTTAATACACAGTTCCAAGACTCCAAAGTTTTATGATAGCTCTGACCATGTGAAACGTTTACATAAGGCTGTATCTAGTTCACCGAGTCCTGCTTCATGGAGATGGGAGTTATTTCCACAATCTCAGCAAGTTGAAGCACTAAATCAAAGTGAGGCAATGACTCTTAAGGCAGAGTTAGACAATCAGGAAGCCAAAGTGTGTGTGATCAGGCAATGTTACATAAGCCACAGTCTGTGGCTCAACCAGATGAATCATTAAGAAGCCCCAGTCACTTGATCAAACAATAAACCATCAACAACCAATGACTAGAACTAAAACATGATACGGCTCATTTTCAGCACTGCATAACTTCCATTAGGATGGGTGTTACCTGTGTAACCACTTGAAAAGGTGTGTGCGTGTGCGTGTGTGTGTGTGTGTGTGTGTGTGTGTGTGTGTATGTATATATGGGCTGTGATCCAATTATTAATTTGTCACTATAATGTGAATAAACTCATGCTGATGTATTTTTAGTAGGGCTGTCAAACGATTAAAAAATTTAACTGCGATTAATCTCAGTCATAGTAAATTATGAGTAATCGCAGGCGATTCTGCCACCTGCCACTAGTGAGTGTGAATGCAGAGATCACTGCTGACACTGCAGAGAAGAAGAGGTGGTGGAGTGCTGTGCAAACAAATGTGACTCACTCATTTTATAAACATTTTGAAATGGAGGAAGAAACAAAGCTCTTTGGATTTTATTGAAATGTCCTGCAAGTGAAAGTGAGGAAAGTGTGGCAGAAAAGGAAAATGTCACTGATGAAGATCGTCTGATCTTTAATTTAAATACACTTAATAAACCAGTTTCTCTTTACATTCTCCTTTATTATGTATTATTATTGTTTTTCTACATTATTTGTTATTTATAAAGGATATTTCTATTTAAAACATTTGGTGTATATCAGCTTGTGTGGTTTTTGGGGGCTGGAACTGATTAATAATATTTCAATTAATTTTAATGTTGAAATGTAATTTGATATATGAGCACATGAGCTCAGTCACAGAACAAAATAAACTTATAAGTCAAGGTTTCACCGTGTAGTGAAAAATGTCAATAAAGATTCTTTTAAAAGGCAAAAAAAGCCTTACGTCATCATTCACACAGAACTTGATGCTAAAAGCATAAAGCAGCCTTTAGTCCTCTACTCTTAATGAAGCTGCGTGCAGTCAAGTCTCAACATTAACTGTAGACGCCTCGCAGGGACAAATAGAATTTGTGTTAATGGCACTATTTTTTATAATTGCATTAAATAGATATTGCGTTAATGAACTATTATCACATTAACTTAGACAGCCTTAATATTTACATACAGTGAACATAATCAATGAGACTACAGTACTCAAGTCTGAGAAAGAAAAAGGTAGAAAACCTGTAGAAATGACCTGGATTTCTGCATTGATTACTAATAAAATGATCATTAACTAAATCCCAGTTACAGACAAACCCTTACTAAACTTATCACACAAACAATTATACTGTTCATGTCTTTAATTGCTCACATTGAGTTCAGGATTGTTGTTACTGAACAATCCTGAGAGAGGTGAGACTGTGTAACCAAGAGGTAGCAAAAGACCTCTGCACACAAAGGAAAAGATGCCCCTTCTTTACCTGCAGGACGGGGGAGCTCTGCAGGCGTGTTGGCTGGAGCATGGGAGCCAGGTGGTATCTGGATGTTGTTGTAGTTGGGTGGAGGCATAGACGCTGGGCCCTGCTCCGCTGAACCACCATGAAAAGATGGCTGAGAGTGAGGCAGGTCTTGAGGAGCAAAAGATGGACCACCACCTTCAGTGCCAAATGGATCATCTGTGTGAGATAAAAGGAAAAAGTAACAATGGCTCTTTTTAATGAATGTGTCACCAAAAAATGCTAGTAATGAATATAAAGCAGTTACATTTGTGTAATATAAGCAGAATTAAGTTTATAATATTGCTGAAATATAACTGTAAGCATGTACATGTTGACAGTAATGATGATAAATCAGTGAACAGTTATAATCAGATGTATTTCATGTCTTAGTGTGTCTCAAGAGTGAAATGAGACATCTTAATAATACAGATGTGTATCTGCTTCAGCCTGTTAACACATGAATAGTATTTTATTAAACCTGCTGTATCAGAGTAATAAATCTAGCTTTCTGATATACAGCTTTGGGGAAAATGAAGAGACGACTCTGGAGCCCAAACTGCAGACTTAAACCTCACTGAAAACCTCTGAAGACGGATCATCCCAAGCAATCAAACAGAGCTGAGCAGCCTGTATTTATGCTGAACTGCATAAAGTCACCAAAAATCAACATTCAAGACTGCAGAGCACAAACTAATCTCATTCCACCATTTCTACACCTGAAGTTAAAACATTAGTGTTGTTTAAAAATCTGTAAGATTTCATCTAGATCTGAAGCATCATTGTGATTAGGCTAGTTGTGACTTTTTGTAAATATATGCTGTAAATAGACATATTTGCAGCACAATAATGATCATTTTAGTCAAATGGACCTAAAAAATCAGCTAAATGTTCAGTGAAAGTCATTTCCAGTCTTTTACCAGAGAGTACGAGAAGTTGGTCCACTCAGTTCAGTCTCTGAGCTTCTTTTGGAGTCTTTGCCTTATTATGTGTTTGTCTAGCACTGATATAATAGTCAGAATATAAACAATGAGAAGAATATCTGTGATTTGAGGTTAAGCTCCATTTTCAACACCAGTTTTAACTGAATCATCAGTCTGTGTGGAAATCTCATACAATTAAACCATCAAGTACTGAAAACATTCAACTTTCAATGCCAAACAGACTCCAGTCTCGACAACAAAGCCATCATGTTCTTACCTAATCCAGACTTCGTCTGAAAACAAATGAGACATCCTGAAGCCCAGATCTGCCCCCCCCACCATGTGCATCAGTGATGTCACAGCACATCAGTGGAGATTCAATAACAACATGCTCAGCAGAGCCTCTGATGCACCCACAAATACTTAAAGCAGGTCTGTTTCTAATCATTCTTCTGAGTCTGGACATGACGGTTCTGTTTATGTACATAAAATATATTCCTGTTAAATCTTGTGGAGGTGACATTATGATGATTTAATTACAGTTCAAAATAAATACACCAAACAGGGAGATCTGACCATGAACAGCTGTGCGGTGTAAACCTGTCGGTGATGAAACAGCACTGTTTATCCTGAGATTTCATTTCAGATGTCATTACTTCATTTAAAAACAGACCATCTCTGCAGCCAGG
>BRDA01011067.1:56981-67376 GCA_036984385.1 Crenuchus spilurus | reverse complement strand
AAAAAAAATATGAGTGCAGACAACAGTGTCTGAAATTAGTAGTATGTCACTTCCATGTACCTAACTCTCCTTTTCCAATGATGCCAATATTAATACAGTTTTACATTCTAGGCCACCTTTAAAGTACCTGAGGGGACTTTCAACACTGTATACTGAATGCATCAGTGCAAATGTTCAGGTATTACAATCACTGAATTACTATCTAGAAATACTGTACTAGAAATTATGTACACTTGCCCAGAGTGGTGGTCAGTTCAATTCCATGGTGCCCACGGAGCAGTTGATGGTTAGGTGCGTTACTCTAGGGCACTTCAGTCATTACCTGGTAAGGGATTAAACCAGTGACCTTCTGGTTGCATCACTGATAACCTCTCCTTTAGAGAATGTGGGCATCAATCCTGCAACCTCTCACATGCTAAGAGAGATCTCCACCATTTGAGTGAGTTTGGTTCTATCCTGGGTTTTCTGTTAGCTATGCCATCACCTGAACGTGATGATAAAAACAATGTCATGTTGGTTACGCAGTACAAGAACATCCATTTCCTGTAAAAGGGCCTCCTCTGAGCGCCCATCTGACAGACGCGTGCTAACACAGATCCTGAGATAAACTGCCGAGGTTCAATAAAGCCAAGAGAATTATATCAACTTTCTATTGGGAATGGTCCACATTGTTGGGATTAGCCTAGCATGAGATCACCATTTCAGCAGAGAGGCCCAGCTGCTCAGGGAAGGTCTCAGTGATAGAAGAGTGTAACTACATACAAGATGTACTGTCAGTCCAGTCATACAGTCAGTGACCCAGACTCCATCACTAATGATCAGATTACAGCAAAAGAGTCTTAAACACAGAGTACGGGCCATATCAGGAGTGTGTAAGGGCTGTGCATGTGTGAATCCACACGTGTTGGTGTCCCTGGGGAAGAATCTACAGATGACTTCATTTCTGACATGCACAGGGTCGGGTCAAAAAGAGCCCACCCAGCAGCTGCTGTGAGCTAATGGGAACCCATCCACCCTCCATGCTTCTCCATTAAACTCCATCAAGCTTTATATACCAGTCTGGGGCTAAATCCTAGACCAGGGAAAGATATGTGGATTCATTTTTATTTCTTTTTCACAACATGACGGAGAGGTTTTATGAAGTGTGGAAACATTAGGAGTCTCAGTCAGATCTTCTCAAGGCCTGAAGTCTAAACAGCACCACTTGGTCTTGGATTCATTTTCTCTTTACATGGTATTGAAAGTGAAAGTGCACAATCACTAACTAATGTGCTGGTTTTTAACCTATCAGTAAAGTGAAACACACTGAGCACGTGTGCTCAACGTGGTGGCAAACCCTATTCACAGTGCCTGGGGAGCAGTTGGCTCAAGGGCAACCTTCCACTCGTAAGACACGACTGCCCCCAATGTGCCCATTGTTCAAAGGTTTGGACTGTTTTCAGTCACACAGAATCAATAGTCTCACACATTAAAGCTCAACAGACTGGCACCATCCATTAAACACATTTTATTTAGAATAAGAATATTCTGATTTTTTAGCCGTCTGAAGACTCCAGAAACGGCTGCAGTTTGATTTGTTAGGAGGTTGTGGCTGGCCGTATTGTAAGTATTGTATATCACTGTTTGTGTCACTGTGATAGTTTACATTTAGAAAAGCAAACACTCACCTGTTCTGCTTCAGAGTGGCTTCCTAAAGAGATTCAGTACTGAATTCAGTGTTTTATTTAAGTGTAAAGCTGACTAAACTGCTGATGTTTGTTTGTTAAGATATTACTGAATTACTGAACTAAGGAGATTAAGTAGTCATTTTTATTAACAGTGTATAAATCATTAAAATGATATTAAACATAAATAAATGTATATTTATCTAAAAATGATATTTTTTGGGGGAAATGGAAAATGTACACTGTGGTCAAGCAGTTCAGTTTTCCTTTTCTCGTTTGTGCTGCATGAAGCTAAGACCTGTAGTACAGATTATTTAAAAAATCCATTATGTGAATAAATGTCTGTAGGTGTACAGAAGTCTAAACTTTTGAAAAGTAATATATACTACATACAATCTTAAAACGGCCCGTTTGACTTGCCTGGTTTTTACTGTCAGTAGTGAGAATCAAGCAAAATCAGGCTGATTGTTTTCTTAATGACAAATCTAACCTTCCCACAGTTAACACATCATGCATTAGAGGATCTTTTTCATATTATTGAGGAAAACGCAGCCCTGATTGTGTGAGAGCAATAAAATAAGGAAAAAATCAGTAAATAAATGGCTGCCTGTATCTGACCAGAGCTGGGAAGTACTTTCCTGCAAGCTTTTCGGAAACTGATAAGGTGCACAATGTGCTAACCTTTACCGCCTCGAGTCTAAACTGAGGAAGCTTGGCTCACGGCTGTCGGAGGAAAGGCTCTAATCGGAGCATATTTTGCTAACAGAAGTCACAGGTTTGGTTTTAGGGGAGGGGGGTCATTGATATGATATCAGAACTTACCATATGCTTCCCCTTCCATTCCAATAGGCCCAGCCTGAGGCTCCTCACCATTCTTTAGACAGTTGTGGATGTAGGTGGCCTTCCACCTCGCATACTTCCTGTGTTGGATGTTCTGGAGGAGAGAGAGAAGTTTTGGGGGATTTTAGATTTTGTAGTTTTTTTGTTTTTTAAATGAATAAACTAGCGACCACCCTCAGCTCACCCCACTGCTGAACATTTACAGTCATACAGCAACAACAACATTAAGCAATCAACTCATCCTAACAATCAATCAAACTTTAAACACTGTTCTTATGTTCAGGGGGCAGCCATGGCCAAGTGGTGACGATCTGGTCTTGTGACCAGAAGGTCGCTGGTTCGATCCCCAGACAGGACATGACTGAAGTGCCCTTGAGCAAGGCAGCTAACCCCCTAACTGCTCCCCAGGCGCCGGTGGATAAGTGGTGTGCCCACCACTTTGGGCACAAATTCTCACAGCCTAGTGTGTTCACAAGTGTGTGTGTGTGTGTGTGTGTGTGTGTTTCACTGCATGAATGGGTTAAATGCAGGTCAAATTCCGTTGTGTGAAAATCACATTGGATAAATTGGTTCATCTTAATCTCTTAATCTTAACATGAACTCATGAGTTAACATGAAATGATGAGATAAAGGTGCAGAGAACATAATACTTAAAATAAAATACATCATTCTGTATATTTATTAGGGATCAAGATGGGAAACTGGAACCTTTTCCCAGAACTGTTTTGACTGATTTTCGTTGCAATTTTATGACATACAGTGTATTATTGCACAGTTTGGTGATCTTCCAGTTCAAACACTAAAGATTAAAGTCACTGCCTGGTTTAGTCGTCTCAGAGCAGAGTTTCGGACCATTCTAGTCATGTTTAAGTACTATTAAGCTGTATTAAGTGTTTTTGTACATTAAAATGTGGGGATGCAGCAGACAGAGGGAGGGAGGTTTTCCTTGCCACAGTCGCCGTTGGTTTGCTCACTGGGGCTCTGCTGGTTGTTATTATTAACCCTGTAAAGCTGCTTTGAGACATCAGTTGTAAAAAGTGCTTTATAAATACATTTGACTTGACTTGACAGAGACTTACCAATAGAGAGCATGCAGCTGATAACATCACCTGAGCTAGTAGTAAAAAGTACATTTTGTGTTTTCATTTTTGGACACAGACTCTAATACCTGTCTTCACAAAGACAGAACAACAGCACAGAAAAATAACTCTGTACTGAGAATAACTGGACACCTCTGCTTAAGGTGGCTTATTCCCAGTAAAAGTCTTTTTACGATCAATACACTCCTTCAAATGAAAGATATTTAGGGCCGGCTAGTCTGTCTGAACAACAATAAACCCCCAACACATGTATATACAGATACACAACACATTAAAACAGGACTGCTGTTGAACTGTACTGGTCATACCATAACATTATGACCACCCTGGTTCGGCCCAGGACGTCACAGATTCCACGTAACCGGGTTTACTGTATGTATAAATAAGTGAGCACACTAGTCAACCACCATCATGGTCAAAGGAAGTGATGTGACTGCTGTACATGATAATAGTGTACCTGTGAAGGTGGAGGCAGCATCTCCAAAACCTCTAACTGTGTAGAGCTGCTGTAGTGAAGCTGTACTGAGAATAGAGTTCTCATACATGGGAGTGTCTCCCAACAGCATAACAGTGCTGCCCCACTGAGCATTACTGAGCTCTGGTGAGTGGTACAGAGCAAGCAACACATCACAGCAGACCAGTTAACCTCTTTAATGAACAGGAAAGTGTCAGACATGTCCACTGTGGCCACTGACTGGATGCCCTACACATGCATGAGCTCTGCAGGGTTTACACTACTGGGCCTAAAGAAATCTAGGTGAAGCGCTGGGACACTGATCCTAACCCCCTTAAGTCCAGCACTAAAATGCTGCCTTTCTAAAAGTAATCCAATACAGCACAAGTTCATTGTGGCCTGCTCGGAGAGAAGCAGAAGTAATAATGGAGGTCTGGTTCTGAGGACCCATTGTCCGGGTTAGTGTTACATAGACAAGGCGCACTGTTAAAACAGGCGAGCCAATCAGCGCTCTACAGTAGGAAAATGTCTGGCCCTTAGGGAGCGAACAGCTCTCAATGAAACATTGTCCATCCTCAGACACAGGTCACTTTCCTCTGTATTTAAAAAGAAAGAAAGACATTTGCAGTCATGGAGACCAAGCAGTGATGGTCTAACAGGCACGCTGGAAAGACAGTATCAGCCGGCTCTGCTGGTGGGCCCATATTATCCACACTTTCCAGGCACGAGTTTCCCAACAATCTGCACTCTCCAATGCAGTAAAGCAAGCGGCGTAGTCCAGGATACTGCTTTTCACCTCTGCAGTGTCGATGTTTATTCTAGCTTTCTATGACTAACAGCACAGCACATACTACACCTATCATATCATATCGACTTTAAAGTGTTTCATTAGTTTATAAAGAACTACACGTTTTCACACTACATCACAAATACTTCTCTCAGACCACCTTTTAGTTGTTCCTCAAAGCAGCACAAAAATGTTTAGCCTTTAAGCTCCAAACTGCAGAGAACAGCTGACAATGCAAATGAAAACCTCTTATTCTGGTTTTCATGTAGTGTTTTATAAGCATTTCATTGTTTGTTTTAATACGTTTCCCTTTATTTCCATTGTTTATTTATTCATATATGTTGTATCATTTTTATTTATTTGTATCACTTTTACATTTTATTACTAATCAGTTTTACTTCCACAAGTTACATTTAACATTTTCATATCATAGCTTATATTGTACTGTTTATATATCTGTTTTCTTTGCTTAGTCATCTTTTCCTCTTGCTGTCAGTCACTTGTAAAGCACTTTTGATTTGTATGAAAAGTGATAAATAAAGTTTTGATGGATTTGACTACCTGAGTCTCTTCATAGTGTGCTTACCTCCTCCGACAGCTCTCCGAACACAGACAGCACGTCTAACAGGAGGCTGGCAGTGTAGAAAGACTTGATCATGTTTCTGGGAAAAAGCAGAGACATGGACTGTTGAGTGAATTGGGAGATGCAGTATGTCCTGTTACAATGACTCACCTGATAAGACAAAATGTTTACAAATGCAGGAGCTCTCATAAAGATTCCCCAGAAAATACTATAACACAAACTGGAGAGTGAAAGGAAAATGACTCAAAACTGTACATTTAACATATTTAATCCCAATAAATCACATTCCATTCCATCATTAACTGTGTGATTAATCAGAGTCTCACAGTGAACACAAGTCTAATGAAACCTAGTTCTGATTAATTAAGAACACAAACACAACATTTTCATCGTTTTACTACAGAATATTTCAGCAAAACTGCTTTGTACTGACATCAGACTCCTTCTCTTTCCTTCAGCATTCACAGGAGAAAAATGGGCAACACATGTTTTTGATCAGTTTTAGATGTAGCTCCACCCCCACCCATTAGACACAATTTCTGCCACTTAGTCTCTGCTGCTCCTTTAAAACTGAACTCCCTCTTCCTATATGATGTGATCTAACAAAGCTGAAGATCTGTAGCTCTTTACTCTGCATCTATTGTTTTGATCAAGAAAACACGAGAAAAGAGAAGTTCCACATAACTGGTGTTGTGGTGGTAAAATCAGGTGTTCTCTTGTTCTTCTGTTTAAAGAAAAGAATAAGTTCCTAGTGATCTGAAATGTGCTCTGAATCAGCTCCTGTGTGTCCAGCATTTGACAAATGTTAAACTTTTTGAAACTTAGAAAAGGATAGAAGGGTTATGATTTAATATATTGTAATTTATAATACTGCAAACGAGGTGTTTTTGAACTCATTTTAGAGAAACTGGTGCGTCTTCATGCTACTCGTTTACATTGAAATTGTTAAAGATATGGGTCAAAATGATCCAGACTAGTCCTATTAAAACTTCTGTTGCTCTTATCAGCACTTTCTGTACTCACACTCTGTCTGCATAATAGCTTCTGTGCAGGTTTGAATGTGTTACGTCAGTTCATTTATGACTGCAGTGCAACAAAAATGGCCGCCCTACTAATGATGTGCAGAAAGAAGAGCAGTGATGATTGGTTGCATATGTGTTTGGACATCAAACTAAATGTGTAGTGATGCTGTAATGAAGGTGAACGTTTGTTAAACAGAATCATTACTGCTGATGAGACAGGGATTCATAACTAGGAGTCTGAGAGTAAACAGCAGAAACATCCTCAAATCAGCCAAGAAAAAGCTCAAAAGTCAAACATCAGCTCACAGTTTTCTGAAAGAAGTCATAAAAAGGTGTAGACAGCAGTGCAGACAGGACTCACAGCTCAGCCAAAACATGTTTTAATGAGGAAAAGCAGGAGATAATGTGGAGAAGTCATGTATTTATCTTTTCAACTCAACAGTCAGAGGCTGATATCGCTGACTCACTCTTGTAGATTACAGAACTGCTGTCTGTCGAATACAAAATGTACCACATACTTACAGGTACATATTAAAATCAGTTCTGTGCTTTTGAGAACCGATAAGACTGATATTTTCTTACATCCCTATAAAAATCCTTCATAACTACTGTATCACTCAGTACACAGTGCTCCTCCCTAAACCCACAGAAAACAATGAAATGATGACAAGGCAGCTATGTTTCTAACTGATCTAATCCCAGTTGAAGGAAGTAACCACTACTGTAATGTGTTCAACCAAAAACAACAAACACTGGGTTTGTAATGCTAAACCTGCTAAAGTGGACACGCTAACTGGAGGAGCCATAAAAGCTGTACGAGTTACTGAACATTAGGCACTTTAAGAACTCTTTCCTGGGGCCTCTGATATATGTGGGCTACACATCAATTGAAGCCTTGTTAGGAGTCTGGGAAGGTGGAAAGCAAACCCCAGTCTTATAAAATAAAGGAAGTTTCTCATTCAAGGTCAATTCCCAAAAATATTCACCTGAACACTACTAGAAATGATGACAGTAACAGTAAAAGCACTTAAGAACAGTAAGTAAGTCCAGTCTCTCACAAATCAAGGTGGTTTGTTCAGATCTGAATGAAACATGAATAAAGATATTCTATTAAACCATTTCTCCTGAAGAGCAGTCAGTTATTTTGATGCTTTGATGTTTCTCTGAATATAGATATAGAATATAGTTTCTTCTTTAAATATCAGTCTTTAAAGCCAGGTTTCCTCAGTATTTTGGCACTTGTAGTGCAGTGACCCAAAAGCTAGACACAATCCTGCTTTTATACTGCAAATATCATCTTAGCAAGTGAAATCACGTGTAAGATATTATATACTCTTTAAGTGACTTTATACAACACTACATTCTGATCAATCATATGAATTCCTGTTTTCAAAGATCACTTCAATTGCTTCTTATTCATTGTCTTAAGCCTGGTTGACACTGCAGGATGTAAAAATCCTAAACGAAGTTAAAGGCCCACATTGATTTTTCCATTTTTGATCGTTGTTAGTCATAAAGATCCCTACACTACACCTACTGACCTGTAACACCACACACTTACAGATTATACACACACCTCACTCCAAGTAAGGATGAACATTTCATAATCAATCACTCAGGTTATGGATGCATCAATATGTAATTTGCCAATAAACGAAAAATTAAATTCGTAAAAACGAGTTTTGAAATGATGACTGATAACATTAATGACATGATAACCATTTTTAGCTTGTAAGGTGTGAATTTTATCTTCTTTTAGACCCACAGCGTCCTCTACTGCCAACACTATGATTTTAGATTTTATATTCAGTATGATCTCAGTATCAGCCATAATCAGCATCTTATTTTAAATCAGACCCCAAAAAAATGTTTTCTTTATACAAAGTCCACATTCTGTTCAAAAAGGTTTTTATTTCAGTGCAGATGCTGACACACTGTACATGCATTAAGTGAAACTTAATGTCAGTCTACAGAAAGAAACAATGAGAGCTGAGAAAGTCATATGCTGTAATTAAAAACAAAAAGCGTAACAAAAGTGGCAAATAAATGTTAGAGACCTGTAGCCTTTAGCCAGTGATGTATCATACAGTCAGAAAATAATCAGAGCTCAACGGCTAAGTTAAAGGACTAAGCTTTGTTAATGTTTGTTATTTTTTATTTGATAGTTTGATCAGAAAACAAATAATCTACGATTCTGTTTTTGTTCTAGTGAAGTTCATCTTTATACAATACGCATATACAAAGTCTGTCTTATGAAACCTTCCCAAAATCTAATAACTGTAGGGACTATTTCACCACTGTTACTCCCATTTTCTTGTACAATTAGTTGTCCTAATATTAAATAAAGCTTACATAAGCTTGCTATAAGCAACCTCAGGACTGACATCAGTTGTCTAACCAGCCCAACTCTGTCTCAAGGCTGTGTAAGTTCTCAAAAACTTAATGCATGAGAGATGGACACAATATGCAATGTTGTACTTCTGTATATTTACATTATGTATGTTTAAAATCACTCACAAATGTGCAAATTAATGGGGAGACAAGTTTTTACAGTATAAAAGCATCCAAATCGCTGTGTACTATGGGACGACTGTGACACTGGACCAATCAGAGTGTGGAGGTGAGTCAGGTGAGTGCTGCAGCCAGTTCAGTCCTGCTGTTGTGGTGCTGAGAACAACTGTTTCTCTTTTCCTCTTTGTTCTATTAACAAAGTGCTCAGTTCTTCAGAGGCTCTTTGCCTCATTATATTCCTTTAATATAGATCAGGGGTGTTAAACTCCAGTCCTGGAGGGCTGGTGTCCAGCACAATATGATGATTTTCCTGCTCAGACACTACAGTTAAACCTGGGCATTAGTTGCTGAGCTGAATCAGGTGGGTCTGATCAGGAAGATTACATTACATTACATTACAATGCATTTAGCAGACGCTTTTATCCAAAGCGACTTACAATAGTAGGAAAGTACAAATGCGAAAAATACTAAAGTTAATTAAGGCCAAGTAAAAAAAAAAATTGGTGATCATCCTTTTTTGGGTCGGGGGGGAGGTGTTTTTTTTGTTTGTTTGTTTGTTTTTGATTGATGGAAGAAAAGTATTGTGGCGGCTCTTGGGGGTGTCGGCCAATCAGATGGCTGCGTGTCGTACGGTATTTGCATAAAGTTCTCTTGTGTGTTTATGGGGTCTATTTTGTAATTATTTGGGGTCTTTAAGAGGGGATTTTTGTATGTATAATGATTGTTAGTTGTAGTCTAGTCTCTATGAGTTATTTTTAGTGTGTTTTAGTTAAGTTACCGTTAATGTGTGTCTTAGTCCATTTAGTTAGTCTGGTCGTACTTCCATGTTGTAAAGCCGTGCATTTGCTACTGCACTTTCCTTTTTACTAAGAGAGCAGTAAAAGAGCATTTAGTTAGCAAATGTCTCATCCTTTTTCTTTATTCTCTTCTCCGACGCTACAGTATGTAGCGAATATTAAAAAGATGTTGAAAACTTAAGAAAACGATGTTAAACATAGATCATGTTCTTTTTGAGTGATTTACAAATTCAACTGAAGTACGGAACATCTCCCCAGAAGACACGAAAATAGATACGAGAAATATCTATAAATGAAAACTATTTAATCTGACAAATGCATCCATCAACAAATTGGTTGTGAGCTCATTACAGCCTCACAAGATGACAGAACAAACAACTACCTACGTAAACAGTCTAATTTATCAAAAGTAAATATCTATAAAGAGCATAGATAAAAGCACAGAAGACCCCTCTACAAGGCATGAAGTCAACTTAAACATTTAGTGAGTTTTTCTTGTACTAGATACAAATTGTAGCAAAAGAATTCAAAAGTTGTAGAAAAATTATAAGCGATGTATGACATCGCAGCCTCTTCTCTTATTTCTTTTTCCTACTCTGTAAACGATTGATTTACGAGAAAATGACGAGAGAATCAT
>BRDA01011067.1:0-50301 GCA_036984385.1 Crenuchus spilurus | reverse complement strand
AATAACCCACTTCCTCTGTGATGAGGACGAATACACAGAGATATGATGTCCATCACTGTAGATCACAGCATGCAGTAACAAAGCAGCCCTTTATACCACAGTGACGCCCATACTGCTTAACATCCAATTTTCCTCATTGAAACAATACAACACTGAGGCTATTCACAAATGCCCAGCCATGAAAAGAAAACTCCATAATCCACTTCAGCCTGTGCCACAGGCATTTTTCTTCTTCATGTGTATGAAAGACTTGTGAGGGTAAGAACCTGTGGAAAGGGTGTGAGAAGCAGGCTGTGTCTGACTTCTCTCAAAAGTCTGACACTCATCATCTGAGCATCATGAAAAAGCCAGAACTAGAGGTTCAGTGGCTCCTCGCCATCCATCTGTACAGCAAACAGCTGAAAGGAAATACATATTAAGACCTGAGGGCTTAATTCTAGTGTCACAGCAACAAAGGGAACAGATTAGTACACGAGTTGGCACAAAGTCTCCTACTAGAAGTCCGGCTAAAATAAAGCCTGACGTGCGATGGACCCAAATGTAAGTATTTTCACTGACATCTGCAGTGAGGACAGAATTGTATATTCAGGAATGCCAGCCCGCGCACTCGGCTCACCCCACTACAAGGATCTTATTATGTAGCTGCAGCTCAGCTCGAGGGCTGGATGAAGTCCAGAAAGCAAGGAAAACAATATCTAAGAGCTCCTTTTCCATAGGTTTACAGCACAGCGCCAGTCCAGCCATCCAAAATAGCCTCAAACAGAGCTCTCTGATACAGAACACCAGCCAACACTGCTAAAACATTCAACTTTAATGGTCCTAACAACAGATCTTTGGTCAGAAAATGATCAAGAAGTAAGAAAATGAGACTTGAGCCACCATTTGTTCAACATTAACTTTAAAATGTAATAAGGATGGGGTTATTTAGGTGACTACTGTGTTCTAGTGTTTGTTAGCACCTGCACGAGTTCTAAAGAAGAACATTTTGGACTTGAAGCTTGTTCTGGCCGATTTGGATTGTATCTATACATGTGAACTGCTTTTTGGAGCATCCTGCAATGCCCAGTCAATACAGAAGATATTATTAACAAGCAGTTTTCCTGCCTACATGTTCACTGGATTGATACAAATGTAACATTAAGAGCAGAAATAATGAAAAATAAACTTTATATTTGGATTATTCTTAATTTATTACATCTACATACTTAGAGGGCTTGTATCAAATATTCTGCACATGTACTACTCCAGTGTCCCAAGTATGTAAATGAGAGAATATGTTTGTTTGGTTTACAGGTCTTCATTAAATGATGTGTAAGTTAGTATAAAGGAAAGACCACTCTACACATACATAACTAAACTCTTTTAACTTTAGTAGTAAAGAGAGCCAAAGTAAGAAACTAGGACATCAGTGCCAGGCATTTCTACAAAACGTGATCACTTAGAGAAAAATGCTGACCTCCAGTGGTACACAGCATTACAGAAAGTACTGCAGAGACTTCAATCATTCAAAACACTAAGAGTGCCTACACATAATCCCAGCTGTGCTCATATGCAGTATAACCGCTATTCTACAGCAGTTCTAGCACAATTTATTAGTTATCAGAGTTTATTTAATCATTTGGCTCCGCCCACACAAACTGTACACCAGCTTAATGTAATGTACAGTAATTTAGGGATAATATATCAACAGCTGATATAAGCTAATAAATAGAAAAGCTAAAGTATAAAGAACTGCTGATGGCCATAACATAATGGGGGTTTTATATAAATTATATTATTTACATTAAAATAAATGATAAGCATGATATTCAACACAATCAGCTGTTAATTGTCAGATCGTAGAAGAAGAGAAATGCTCTCCTGATTGGCTGGCTGATGGGTAATAAGTCTGTACAATGGGACACCTCTGATGTTGATCCAAAACAAAAATAGTTCTATGTTAGTGTTTTCAATCTGTTATAGAGAAACTACAATAACCAATAACAAATCAGCCAAATACAGAGATGTTTCAGTCAGCATCTCCAGTCTGTCTTCTCCTGTGGCATCTCTCCAAAAGAAGACAGCACAGTTACCTGGTTATGACACAGCAGAATAAGTCATAGATAATGTACAGTGCAGTCAGTACAGCTAAATAAATCCTGGTCTTGTTTCATCTTCAAGGGATTTATTTTCTAGTACTGACCATCAGACTCCACACTATCACAATATTATACGGCCAAAACAACGAAACCTCACACACGTTATGATCGTACTGTTGATTTGTGGCTTCTGCTGAGAAGAATAGTCAACCAAGCAAAGTAAAACCTGCATATGAATGTAACAGACTGCCTGCACCTTAAAGTTAAAAGTCTTCTGATGTTTAACTCAATGTTTCCCTTAAAAGTGAAGTACATCTTCCTCTTTCAGAGACTGTCTTCAGCACTACTCCCTCTTATACTGAATCCTGGGCCATCATAAATACTGATAGTACAACCCAACATTTTAGTAACTGCTACTGAATCAAGATGTTGTTAATAGGGATGCACAGAATACTTAGTGACTAAAGTTTTTCAGCCAAAAATGGCATACATGCAAAAACCCCACCAGTAATCACAAAATCAAATACTGACAAAGATGTCCCAACCTTCCATCTGTACCAGACAATTCTTGACTAAAAGGTCTGGAATTTAGATAAACGGACTGCAACATCTGAGCAGGGGGGTCAACGTTCTTGCTAATAGATTAGACACACTGAAGTGAATGGAACAGTCCCTGCCTCCATTAGGAAACAGTCTGCTTCCTTAAAGATTATCTAAGAAATACCAAAAACATTATTTTAAGGAAATTAGTCACTATACAAAAACAATCAAAGCAAATGTATTTACTGGTGTGAATCATCTTTCTGTGGACTGATTAGATCACGTTATCCTGGACTGGGTAGAGTTTTAGGAACTCCATTAGCTGTGTGACTAATGGCATATCAAACATAAACCTCAGTAATCCCGTAAACCATAAACCCCGGGAAGTCAGAATTAGGAGTTTGAGGCTAAACAAATCAATATAAGATTAGTCTGGACAAAGTGTTAACAGCAGCAAAGGGAAAGTAGGGCACTCAGTAATATAAAAGAAAGAAATAACAGTATGTACAGTATGTGTGTATATTTAACATAATTTGACCTCCACATGTAACGCACCCGTACAGTGAAACACACACACTAGTGAACACACTAGGCTGTAAGAACATGTGCCCGAAGTGGTGGGCAGCCCTATCCACAGTGCTCAGGGAGCAGTTGAGGGTTTAGGTGCCTTGCACTTCAGTCATGACCTTCCCGGGGATCAAACTCACGACCTTCCAGTCACAAGTCCTGATTACTAACCACCAGACCACAGCTGCCCCAAATGTTATTGATACTTGTATATGTATATACATATCTCAAGTTATAAAAAACTCTGCCAAATAAAAATAAAATACTATGTACATTATAATTGTACATGAACACGTGATTGCACAGCAACATTTAATTGCACATAAGTGAATGTGTATTGCAATAAAAAATGTAGAAAGCAGTACCATTACTGCCTTTTCAAATCAAATGCCACAACATGTGTCCTCTGGCACCTTCTGCCCCTAACCTAGTTTTAGTTCCTCAGTCAGGGACGCGGGGCTGGCTGGATGTAAATGATGAGGTCTATAGCTTTAACACAAATGATCTAGGCAACAGTACAAAACAAGTCTCTCTGTCTTTGCTTTGCATTCATTAAAAACATCACTGAAACTGTGTGCTCTTGTCAGAAGAGAAAGACTGACTGTGTTGGCGGCGGTGGTGGTGGTGCTGGTGATGAAGGGAAACACCTGCCTGGCATAGTAACAGACACTGACAGCTATTGAGAGGACCAAGGCTTTTGAGCCAGTCTCCACCACGGTCTGTAAAGAAAACATAAGCTTAACACACCTGGTTACACAGCACTGCTGTAAATGGGGCCATACTAGTATCTGCTGGATAACTCTGAATAACCAGATGACTGATATTTATGTGGCCTGCACTAAATAGTACTTGTACTAAAATACAAAGTGTGGCTTAAAATTGCTATTTTTGCTTTTATGGTGCCAACATTTAAAAAATGGACAGAACTACAGTGCAGCTTTATTAGCCAGGTCTGCAATCTAGCCTAAACATCTAATATTTCTCATTTGAGAATTCTTATTACAGATCTAAAAACTGACATATTTTACATTTTTAAGCAATTTCATTGGGTGAAATTACCTCATGTTGGCAGACAATTTTGCATAGTTTCATGATAATTTTACAAGTGATGAGCTGATTAATCTGCGCAATTAAACAATTTGCACTGGTTGCTTCCATCATTATAACAACCATGTGACAGGATCCAACTGAGACTAAGAGTTGTGTTCTTACTTGGTGCAGATTGTTAGACATGATGTGCTATTTGGTACATTGTCAAACTGCCAGAGACTGGTACCAACAAGACCACCACCAACACCACTATCTACTGTTAACTGTTACTCCTCTTCACTCTACAGGGTCTGATTCCAACACTTAGTTTTCCCTATGAGAGTTCTGGCAATTATATTTTCACCCAGAGACCAGTGTTTAAGATATTATACTACTGTACTGTAAGAAGATGTGGTTACACAGTCTTGAGTAGAAGACACCACAGCAGTCAGGGTTGCCAGGTTCATGGTATAATATTGTTAAAAATATTGTGATAAACAATTCTAATGATAATGTCATTGTTAATAAAATATTTTCAGAAAATATAAACAAGAACATTAAATAACATTAAAAACAAAGTAAGACTAAAAGAAAGGCTAAGACTAAGTACGCTGGCAGGTCTTTTATAGACTGTTTTCTTCAAACATCTGTGATGCCTCAGATTGTGTTCTAGTTTGGTAAACATGGATGCAAAAACATGTGTTTTACATGGATATGAACTGTGTTGCCATCCATACTTGCACTCTTTTGTTGTTAGACTAATCTGAGAGAAGTCAGGGAAGAAGCTAGTAAAACCCGTCTCACATGGAGGTAGAGCCATAAAATTAATTTGGAATATGGATCTGCTCTATTACGCAGAGCAAACAGTGAAATATTTTAAACATCAACTATAAACTACAAAAAAAAAAAAAAAAAAAAAAGAGTATGAGTGAGGAGATAAAAAAAAACAGGAGGGGAGAACCATGCAGGACAGGTTCTAGTAGGGTGTGTATTCTACATAATAAATAAAAGAGATTAATTTTAATCTGTCAGTGTTTGGATTTAACAAGGGACTTTCACAACTGAACTTTTCATTTACTGCTATAATAAACAGATATATTTATATTATGTTGGAAAATAAAGTGATATAATGTTGAGAACGTATCAGCCACCCCTCCTGAAAACAGCTTTATTTATGATGTTTATCAGAGACTTGCCTCTTCACAAACTCTGAGTTTTAAAGTTATGTTGATTCAGCTTGGGCAGTAATGCTGAGGTGAAAATAGACTGTCTGTGAACTTTAAAAGAGAAATAGAAAGACACTGAATGTCATTTTCTGTCTCCATATTATCCACCTGACACGTCTGGTTCATCCTGTATTACAACATTTACACACAGTTGGATACATACTGACACTTTTTCTTAAAATCTCTGTCTGTACCATCAAACCACCAGCTTTTTACTCCTGAACATGTTGACAGAGCAGGGAGACAATTAATTCTTTAAAATAGTTTTATAACAGGGAGATAATCTGGATTATATTGTAGATTGATCAATCTGCTCTTTTTTAGCTGAACAGACTGTGTAGATGTGTCAGATCTGTATGAGTGACCATTTTGTACATTTCTTATTGACTGTTGTTACTCACAGGTTGTCAACAGATATGTATTAAATTATTATGGTTGTTATTGGTACCATACAAAGTCTGAGCTTTTAACCAAAGAAGAAGAAATGATAGACTACTTGGGTAGATGTTAAAACAGTCAAACGTGTGATTTACAGATGTTTAAGAAGACTGTAGTGAGAGAAGTGATATGATAAAATCTGCTGTATAACAGAACATGTATTTATACAGACTGAGCTAAAAACTCCATCTGACTCTTTATATAAAGGAGATAAAATTGATAATTCAGGCTGTTTTTATGAACATGTTAAAGCTATCATTACACACTGGTAAGTAAAGTGTTATCTAATATCAAAACTCTTATTATTTACAGTTAAATGTTTATTACACAGAGCTGATAAAGCAGTTTAAAGACCTGAGCTCAGACAGATAAAGCTAAAGCTAAAGGCTAAATATGCTGTGGGGAAAGCTGGACTGTGTATTTGACAGCAGGTGTGAAGTGTAAAGGCTGAGCAGCTGTAACTGGTGCGAGAGTGGATTAAGTAAACTCGGCTGTTTTTTTTTTCAGGATAAAGGTAAAGTTAGAGGTGTTTGCTGACAGTTAGCTGAGATGCTAACACTTACAGTAATAAGACACCACCGGGTCCCGTCTGTCGTGTTCCTGCGCTGTTCTTAAGTAATGTTGAACAGACTTCAGCTGCGGGGGCAGAGCCATCACTGTCCTATACACTTTACCCACAGAGACAGTCCAGAAATCACACAAAAAACAACACAAACACAAACACGGCAGTGACGAGAATGACGCTATTCTGCGTTGTGTGCGCAGGCGCGTCTGTAGCGACCCCACGAGACCCGGAAGTCTTCCGCTTGTAGTCACACTGTAAACACACTGAGTACCAGTTCAACATTATTTATTTATTTATTTAATACTAGACATAAATGAAAATACTCAAAAACCACCCAACGTTTGGTGTGTCTCTCATGGACTTCTCAATAGTTAAAACTGTTAAGCTGATAAAAATTACACATATATATTTGCCTGCATGAAAAAAAGGTCAGATGGCAGCTAGATACAAAAGAAGCAACACAGTTTTTTGACCAAACTTTATTGAATCCAGTGTAACGTCTACTTTTGTGTTCTACTCTCTACTTTTTGTAAAAATAAACTTTTTTTTGTTTTGGTCTCACTCGCGTTTTTCAAATACTGTTTGTTAGACTGGCTGCCAAAAGTGATACAAAAGGTTTTGAGTTACAGAGTGTCACTATACACACATTTTACTAAATTTACAAATATGTCAAATAATATAATATAAGAACACTAACCACTATGTCTGTTTTTCTAAACCAGTCCGGTTTTGTGCCACACAACACTAGAATTTTGACTACTGAGCACAGATTGGTTATCTAGTGACTACTGAGTGCTGATTGGTTTGCGAGCGACTTCTGAGTGCTGATTGGTTAGCAATTGACCACTGAGTGCTGATTAGTTAGCAAGTGACTACTGACTGCTGATTGGTTAGCGAGAGTGACTACTGAGTGCTGATTGGTTAGTGAGTGACTACTGAGTGCTGATTGGTTAGCGAGTGACTATTGAGTGCTGATTGGTTAGCAAGTGACTACTGACTACTGATTGGTTATCAAGTAACCACTGAGTGCCGATTAGTTAGCAAGTGACTACTGACTACTAATTGGTTAGCGAGAGTGACTACTGAGTGCTGATTGGTTAGCCAGCATCTACTGAGTTCTGATTGGTTAGTGAAAGACTGCCAAGTGGTGATTGGTTAGTGGGCAGCAACTGAGCACTGATTAGTTAGTGAGCAAATACTGAGAGCTGATTAGTTAGCGATCGAATACTGAGTGCTGATTGGTTTGGATTTTTAGGGGTAAACAAAAAATAAACACACAAATACTACAAATATAATTTTAATTGGTTTAGCAGACACTTCACTGATGTAAGAAAAGCAGTACAGTTGAAATAATACTGAGAAAACACTCACATGTAGTTAAACATATACACTGCTGTCATTAAATGGGCTGCATCTGTTTAACCTTGAAGAGCTTCACACATTGTGCATTAGGCATACAGTATTGTTCACTGTTTATTTACACTGTTGTTTGAGATTGTTTAGAGGTAAACAGTGTAGGAGATGCTAGGACTACACATGCTCACAGTACCTGAGATGATACATTTAGCTGAGAATAATAACAAAGTTGGATGGATGTCTGATAATAACCTTACATATACAACTAAAACCTAAGAAGAGACGTAATTGTCCTGGAATAGACTCAACACAAAATGGAAATCAGTATCAGTAGTAGATTAGCAGAAGTTTGTGTGGTAGAGCTGGTGAAGGAGAATCGCTGCAATGCCCAGGTGTTCATAGGGCATTTTTTCACTGTCAGATTAACAGAGCTGAGGCACTGACACAGTCAAGCTATATTGTTGGTTAACTATTGCCATTATTTCTGCCACATACAACTGTTTATCATATCCTACCCAGTTAAACAGGTATTAGTCATCCTGTCTTAGAATAGTGAGCTCCAGAGCTCCTGAGTGCATCAGTGGACTAAGGCTCTGACTCTGCTCAGAGGATGGAGAGTTTGAACACTGGTCATACTGCTGTAAGAGCTAAATTAGCCATGCTCACTCTCTCTCTCTCACCATCAATACTAAGTAATGTCTGCTGGTTTCACAATGGTCGGTTGCAGTTATCTGCTTTTTATCCTTTGGGTTGGACTAACAGAAGACATCTGATATAAAAGTGTTATAATCGCACCTCTCAAATCAAACTGGCCGAAACATCAAGTCAACTGATTTAAGAAGCCTAGCCGTCGACACAGGATCTCAAAAATCTCAGCAACACAGAGCAGTATGGTGATGATGGTGAAGGTGTACATGGCGCTGAGGAAGATGGTCTTCTCGAAGTGCTCAGGGACCATACACTTGGTAACGTTGAACATCTTCTCGAGAGCACTGGTGTCACACATGTAAAGAGGGTGAACCTGAAAACCAAAGAGGTGACTCTGCAGCCAGAATGCGATGACCTCCAGAATGATTCTCAGCAGCACAGATATGATGTAGAAGACTGTGTAAACAGGCCTCTGAAGGATTTCCTCCTGATCAATATTCTTACAGGCTGCATAAAGGTGGAACACAGCCCCAGGAACCAAGACCGTCACCAGCTGCAATGCCCAGAATACCTGTAATAATAATAATAATAATAATAATAATAATAATAATAATAATAAAAATTTATTCTGATGGACAGAACATTTCAGTGGATGCAGACTTTATATTATTATCTTGCTAATAATGAATAAAGTCTCGAGCCAGATAATATAACTCAAATTGAGTCATTTTAACAATATTTGAGGTATTAAATCTTCCTGGATTTCATGAGCTATAAGCTACACTGAGCAAGAATAAACTAAGATAAGAGTATCAATTTTATATATACAGACCCATTCCAAAAAAACAGAATATCATGGAAAAGTTGATTAATTTCCATAATTCCATTCAAAAAGTTAAACTTTCATAGATTATAGATTCAGTGAATTTAATCAAAGTATTTATTTGTTTATTTTCACATAATTTTGGCTTCCAGTTCATAAAACGCACGAAGACAGGATTTCAAAAATATAGAATACTGTGGAGAAATCAGCCCAAATTTTGCAGGGCATGAATTGTTTAAACTGAGTGTGACACACAAATCATCTACTAAACTCAAAGCACCTGCACAGGTTTCCCCTGGTGTCATGAAATTGCTTCAGTTTGGTTCAATTGTCTCAGTTCAGTTCAATATGGGGAAGACTGCAGACATAACAACTTCCCAGAACACCATCACTGATACCCTCCATAGGATGGGGAAGCCACAAAAGTTAATAGCTAAAGAGGCTGGCTGTTCACAGAGTGCTGTGTCCTAGCATATCTGACTCTTACAGTAAACCTTGTCTGTCAAAAGAGCTCTGAGTGTTTATACAGAAGCTGTTACTGACAGTAAACACTACATGGAGCTGCTGACATAAAGCAGGCAGCCTAGCTATAATGCTCAGAACAGGAGCGTTTTCTTTATAACCTTCAGTAGAGGTGGCAAAGCAGCTAAAAACTGAACTCAAGTAACAACCACATGTGTATTTGTGAACCCTCCCTCCACAGCCTTGTCCCCATCCTGTCTCCATGGGGTCTTTGTTTGTTTACGTTGTCCACATGTCTTGTATTCACCCCACGTCACATCATGTCTTGCGCAATACACAGCCTGACCCCTCATGTCTCACAGTCCTCGTCAGTCACAGTATTGTGTAACTTGTTATGTCAATCTGTTGTGTCGTCAGCCTAATCTTTTGACTGCATTGTCACATGTTAAGGCCATGTTTGTTATTTTCATAGCTACAGTCAAGTTTTGTTTTCTTAGCTATAGTTCTTGAGTTTTGCAAATATAGCCTTGTCTGTTTTTGGAAACCACCGCTGCATCCATCTTCTCCTGCCGAAGTTGACAGTATTAGAGGTTAAGTCATTAATATTATTATTATTATTATTATTATTATTATTATTATTATTATTATTATTATTACTTAGAATTATAAGCTCCCTGCATTCCCTATTTTTGGCTGTAATGGGAAAGGGGGGGTGCATCTGTCATATTTCTGCACCTTTTTTTAAATACTGTAGTTTTGAGAAGATTATCCCTAGGTTCCATCCAACGCCTCTCTAAATGACTCCACTTCAGCAGCTTAATAGACAAATAATACCAACAGTTCTTACCTGAGGTGTGATAGGCCTGAACTGGTTGTAACAGTAGAGGTTTAACTCTCTCTTGTCTGGATCACAGCTGAAATGGAGCGCCTCGTTACCATAGACAGCGAATCCAAGGACCCCGAGAAAAAACATGCGGACAGAACCGAAGAACAGTGTGTGGAACTGGCCTATCACTGTTGGAGGCCGGAGCTGAAATAACAGAGAGATTAACAGATTAACACTGTGAATATTTTGGTTCTAAACAAAGCAAAGGCCAAACACATTTGAATACATCGGTACCACTGAGAAACCAACAGAACACTGCAGTCGAGTTCTCTCTGTCCCTGCTGAGGTGGGTTGCCTTTAGTATTAACAGTGTAATAAACAGGGAGCATATACTCATCTAATTAAAAGACTAGTCCTAGTCTAGTACAGTAGCATTCATCTCCAACCCAAATCTAACTCCTTCAGCTCATTAAGAGCATTTGGAGGCAGTTCAGGTGTCAGAAGATTCACCTCCAGGAGCAGAGCTGGTGACCACTGGTCTACCACCTTGTTCAGGTTAAGCCAATCAGAAGCGTGGAAATATCCAGAGCATCGCATATACTTACACATCCCTCATAAAAGTTTTTAATGTAGTTTAAAGACATGACTCGGCCGTATGACTGTGGCACTGCGTGTGGCCCTCATTGCTTCAGATAGAGGCTGAGGACAATCCTGTGCCTCCACCTAATGACCTTTCACTTTGGAAACCCCTCGCCCATGCATATTTCTCTTTCATCTGCCGTGCCTTCATCAATTTAGTCACCGAGTGCAAAAAAGGCAACAAAAAGGAAAAAACAAAAGCATGGAGCATGTGGTCGGCCCATAGCCTAATCCCTATTCAGCTCAGTCAGCGAAAAGCCAACAGAGGAGAGACAACATGCACACAGCTGCAAACGGCAATACATCCTCCATCTCATATACAAACAGTCGCCAAATCTCTCAAAATATACACATATTTACTTCTGTAGATGATAGTGAATAGTGATTAGGGTTTAAAATGAGCTTTTGTTGATTTGTAAACAAGTGTATTTACATGATTTTACCACAGAGCCACAGACTACATGTGGTCCCTCTGGAACCTCTGGAAGGTGCTCCTGTCATAAAGCATGAAAACTTTATTCATAGGTGTCTTTGTCAAATTTTTAATTCCACCTTAAATTGTGAAAAAAATTACTTTCAGGCACCTGCACCTTTTTAAGGTGGAACAGGATATTCTATTAAGACAACCAAATAAGCATTGTGTTTATCTCCATAACTTCAAATATGGTAAAAAAGCTCATCTGTGTTCATAAGTTAATGAAAAAAGATCTGTCATCTATTTTATATTCTTTACACAGGAAGTCTGTTTCAAAGGTTAATAGTTTAATGAAATATTCTAAAGACTCTGATCAGCATTAAAACAACTAAGAGGTCTGAAACGCGTCACTTTATGTGTAATTAATGTAACCACAATAAACTTTTCATAATGTTCTCTCTCTCACACACACACTCACAAATACACACACGCACACACACACACACACACACACACACACACACACACACACACACACACACAAGCATACACACTCACTCACACATACATACACACACACATACTCACACACAGACACACAGACACACAGACACACACACACACACACACACACACACACAAACACGCATACACACACACACTCACACATAAACACTCACACAATCACACACACACACACACACACAGACAGACACACACGCATACACACTCACACATACACACACACACAAACAATCACACAATCACACACACACACACACACACACACACACAGACACACACGCATACACACACACACATACACACACACACACACTCACACACAGACACACAGACACACACACACGCATACACACTCACACATACATACACATACATACTCACACACACACACACACACTCACACACAGACACACACACACACACACGCACACGCACACACACTCACTCACACATATGTATATTGTGTAAAAAAGGACACATGTGGATACATCTTTAGTGTGATATAATAAATGACTATTTAAACAGCTGCCACATCCCTAATATTAACACTCCTGAACAGAGACAACATCAGAGGTGTCTTACCTGGACTAAGCAGAACCAGAACTGGACTGCCTATAAGTCATGTGTACATACAGCAGAGGTACATGTTTGTCCAGAAAGACAAAGTTATTGTAAGGACAAGGTCTTTACAGTCCAGTCGTGTGTCTTACAGGTTCGCTACCTTCATTTTTCCAGCAGAAATGAGCTGATTTTGTAAACGTCTGGACAGACTGTTTACATTAATCACAGCTCTGTTCTGTTCTACAGCTAAAGTACTGAAGATGCACTTTTTAGAGGTCCACTCCAGAGACAGGAAAGATACTGACCCAAATGGTCCAGTACTGTGTTGGGAAGCATTTCTGTATAAAATAAAGCATCTGTCTGTCTGTACTGAATGAAAATAGTGATGATAGGTGAAGTCAGTGGTATGCTCTCATCTTGAGTTATTACCTCTCTTTGCCAGTAGGTGTCACTCAGCCAACACATGGACATCCTCTCATACTCTGCTCAGTTGTATTGGTGTCAGGGTTCTGGTGGCTTTGCAGCATTTTATAGCACAAACTCACACAGTGAAGTCACCTAAAATCACCTGAATTTATCTTTCAGCTGTGAGTGAAGATGAGCTGAACTCCTCTCTCACACAGACTCTTGTGCTCATTTACTGGAGTTGTTTAAAGACTCATTTAAAGACAGATGGGTTCCTCCACAAGCTTTTAATCTCATTAAGAAAGGGTTCTTCAAAGTTCTTCAAGAGGTTTCAGAGCAAATCCTGGGGCACGTTTAAGGCTTCTGGTCTGACAGTCTGAGGAACCTGTCAAAGATCTTCTCAGAAATGTTTATTTCAGAGTGCACAGAAAAGACTGACACACAAAAGACTGAAAACTAGTTTTTTAGGTGACTATTGAGGTTTTTTTATTAGAACATGTCATGAAAAGCACAAAATCTGTAATATCAGTATTTTCCTCCTGTGTTGACTTACAGGCACTGAACTGTGCCAAAGTCACATAAACATGTGATTTAAAGTCATTTAAGTGAGTTTTACACATCGTTAGATTAAATAAAATAAACATAAAACAGTACAACACGTATTTACTGTAGATGTTGGGAGCTTGAACAACAGTTGGTTGCAGATGTTCTCCTCAGTGCTCTGCAGACTTAATTTAACACAACTGAACAACAAACCAGCCACTGTCTGAGAAATACACTCCGTACACATCTAACTCAGCATTTCTTGACTCTTTTAGGAACCTTTTATAAAATGTACTCTCACAACATTCACTAAACATTCTTACTTTCAACTAAAAATCCTGGGGGCACTTTTAAGGGTTGGGCTGGCACGGTGGTTTGGTGGTCATGGGTTTGAGTCCGAAGCTGGGTGGAGTTTGTTCTCCTCGTGTGTGTGGCAGTTTCCTCCCACAGTCCAAAAACATGGAGGTCAGCTGGACAGGGTATTATAAACTGCCCTGGTGTGAGTGTCCAGAGATAGACTGGCACCATGGCTTTGGCTAAAATAGAGTCCCTGCCCAGTGCCCGCCTGAAGGGTATGGGGACTCTCCAATCCTAATCTGGATTAAGTGGTAAATAAAAATGGATGGATGGGCTTTTAAGGCTTGTGCTGGTGATCTGGGGAAGTGCTCGTTTTGTAGAAATAAGACTTGAGAGGATTGGAAAGGATGATAACTGGACATTTAGCTCATGACATCCCTCCTTATTTTATTATTGTTGGTATTTATTAGAATATTTTTGAACATTTTTAGGGTTAGTGCTGTTGGATCCACAGTACTTCTGTAACTCCACAGAGTCCATAAGATGCTGTCATATGATCCTGATCAGGATGAAGCAAAAGATAATGGATGAATGGATGGATGCTGTAATAACCTGAGAGGCTACAAATCAGTGTTATTGAAGAGATTGAGGTGTATGATGTACCTTTTCACAGCCTTACAGTGCACATTAGAGTGGTGACTACACCTCTACTCCACCCCCGCCAGCCCCCACCACCTCCAAGCAGCCTTCACCCGCTCCAGCCCCCACCACCTCCCCCCAGCCTTCACCCACTCCAGCCCCCACCACTTCCCCCCAGCCTCTACCAGCTCCTTCAGTGAGTCTGAGAGCGGAGCGGAGCTGAGCGTGTTTCAGCACCAGCGCAGAGTGGACAGCGTCTCTCTCCTGCTCTGCTCTCCCAGAGGAGCTCCCAGTCCTCCCAGCCCTCCCAGTTCAGCCCTCTGTCCTACTCCTCCACAGCGTGGACATGGAAGACACCTTAAGCCTGGCTTTCTCTAACGACACTCCAGACTTCAGCAACTTTACAGACGAGTGGAGATCAGAGGACAGAGAGAACCTCCACTTCATCATCCGCTGCGTCATTCCATCCGTCTACATTCTCATCATCACTGTGGGCTTACTGGGCAACATCACCCTGGTCAAGATCTTCATCACCACCAGTGCCATGCGCAGTGTGCCCAACATCTTCATCTCCAGCCTGGCTGTGGGAGACCTGCTGCTGCTGGTCACATGTGTGCCAGTGGACGCCTTCAAGTACTTCTTTGAGGAGTGGATCTTCGGAACCGTTGCCTGTAAGCTGATCCCGGTCATCCAGCTGACTTCTGTGGGTGTCTCTGTGTTCACCCTCACAGCCCTGAGCGCAGACAGGTAAAGTCTGAAGAAGGAAAAGTGTCCTTTAACTTCTCTGTGCTGTTTTAAAATGTGGTACAGTCATTTACAGTGTGTCTACTGTAAAACACGCTGCTCCTCTTTACAGAGTTTTACACTAATGATCTGTTATTTACTGAGAAGCTGTTTTTATAATGACTAATCTCTTCATCTGCACCTCCTTTCATGTGAGTTTCATTGTTATAACATGTTATTATTGACTTAATAATGTGTTTGGAAGCATTTGATCAATCTTATGATGGTGAACTGAATCATCATGTAAAGTAGTTAGATGTTGGGTTAGTGCTGGACCAGTGATGTTAAACATTGACTTAGATGTGTGATGTTCAGTAATATAAAGACATCTGCAGTGTAGAATATGGAAATAGAGTGCAGTGCTGTAAACAAAGGCTGCAGAAAACAGACCTCCTGTAAAATAGTACAGATAAGCGCTGTAAATGAAGAAAATACAGTAATAATCTGTGTATTTAGATTACAGTAGTGTGCTGTAATTGTGCAGCATCAGTACTGTAAATAAGCACAAGACTGCTGAAAGCGCTGCCAGTTAACTGCTGTAACTTTACTGAACAGCTTTACTTTAGTGTCAGTTTTAACTGTATTTGTTTATAAAGAAATCGTACAGCATCTCTAAGAACACATCAGGAACATCTGTTAAGTGTTGTACCAGCAGAAGTCTTAACCACTCATCTGGGAAGCTTTTTGAAAACCCTCAACATACTCTGAAGAACCTTTTCTTGTTTGACAAAAGAGAACACAAATGACTTATAGAACCTTCATTTCAATAAGGTGTTCTCCAACACTCCCAGGAGAAGCTTTATCTGTTACAGAGTGCATGAAGTAAACAGCAGGAAAAGGAGGAAAGGTGGACGCTTCTTTCTGTAGAATATTTATATTATTTGTTTTATGTAACACTGATGTACATACATTCTGATTTTAAGTCATAACTTTGAATCTGAGCCCAAATCTTGGGTGGCATGGTGGTTCGGTGTTTAGCACATTTACCTGTCAGCGCTGAGGTCTTGGCTTCACGTCCCCATCTGGGTGGAGTTTGTTCTCCCCGTGTCTGTATGGGTTTCCTCCCACAGTCCAGAAACATGGAGATCAGCTGAACTGGCTCTTAGTGACCCCGGTGTGTGTGTGTGTGTGTGTGTGTAGGTGTGTGTGTGTGGGTGTGTAAGAATGTGTCTGTGTGTGCCCAGATATGGTTTGGCACACTGTGTGATCCCCTGAGTGCTGGATGCAGTCCTCCAGGTGGACGGTCGCTTCCGGTGGAGACACTGTGCGATTGGCTGCTTCTTGCTGGTGTGTGTGAGGTGGAGTGTGTAAAGGAGTGTGTTGATTGTGTTGACTGTAAAGCTCAGCTCTACTTGTTTGGGACTGAACACTTATTGTAAGTGAAGACGTTTATGTGAAGCAGAATCTTTTCATCAGCAGCTCCAAAAAATGACTAGAAAGAAGTTCTCAGCTTTCATAGGACTCCTCCCTTTTGGGTGGAGCTTAGAAAAGAAGGAAGTCATGAAGCTCTGAATGTGAGGATGTTACACCTTAATGTTATCTGTGAGGCTTCAGTACACATGAAGCCATTCATTCAGATGTTCTTCCAGAAATAAGCCCAAACGCCCATCTTCATGCATCAGCTGAAGTGAATGGACGTCCATTAGCAGTAATGAATGGAGCAGATCCCCTTTGTAAGCATTTGTCAGTCATTCACAGAGGTTTTGTATTCAGGTTGTTAGATATGAAGTCTGTGATGAACAATATTATAATAATCTGCTTTGTCTGGATAATTGGCCTGAACAGAGCCAATTCTGGTCTGCAGGGAAGGTCTGGTGTTACTGAAAGGCCTGCATGAGTGAGATCTTCTCCAAAATATATCAAGTCTGCAGGCAATTAGAGGCAGTGTTTTCTGCACAGCAGAGTCCATGTCTTCTTCTCCTGCATCCACACTCAGTGGGGTCCTGGCCAAAGGTGATGACCTTTACCAAACTCTGCTCTGTGCTCCCGGACGCTGTCTGCTTCCCCCCCGAAGCTCATCTGTGTCACGATGACTCCTGTGCTGCCTCTCCTGGCTATTGATTCAGGATCCCCATTATCAGGTTTCCTCATCAGAGCTGTTTAACAGCAAAACATCTTTCTGAGGCTGGTTCTACACACTGACCAGCCACAACATTCAAACCAATCACAGATGAAGTGAATTACATCAATCTGTTTTTATCACACACTCAGTTCGAAATGCATTTATTTATTTATTCATTAGAACTTTAAATGTATTTGATAAGGTTGTTTAAATATACATTAATTGTTACTTATCTGTTTATTATGATAAGAAATATAAAACATATACATATCTTTATATACTAAAGATGTATTTAGAAGTGAAGTGGCAGAAAAGAATCACAAGCTTGAAATATTCACAGAGATCAGAGAAAAATTCCTTTCACAGGAACTATTATACACATTTAAGGATTTTAAGGACAGATCTACGTTCTTTTGTTTGGTCGCTGTGGTCAAATGACCAGTACCTGGTGCTTCTAGGTGTAAGCAGGTAATCCAGGTGTGGAGGTGAAGGTCTGGGAGTAACAGGCAGTGAAAGATGTAGATGACATGCTGGATTGAGACACTGTGACGACCCACAACAACTCAGTTTTTGTGGACAGTACCTACTGACTGCCCCAATTTCAATCCTGTCCAGTCCTGGTCCTGGAGATCCATCCTGAAGAGTTCAGGTCCAGCACACGTGATCCTGATTGGTGTGTTAGATTATTGTCGGAGTTTGATGGAAGGTCAGCTGGACTGGGGATCCCTGCTATGGAGCATCTGTATTGTTGTTTACACTGTTGTTTACACTACTTAAAGGATCTGCACCTCATATCTTGTCGGCCACAGAACACCTTCAGAGGTGGGTATGAGCTGTTTTAGCTGCTCACACTGACGACCAACAGGACTTTAGTCAAATGAGGCCATTGGTTTTAATGTTATGGTTGACCTGTGTGAGCTACACTCTGAGTGATGCTAGGAAATAGAATCTTAAGAGCCCATTTTCTGTTGGTCAAACATATGGGTCCAGGTGCTCAGTCCAGTGTGTCTGTGAGCTGAAGGATGGGCCAAAAAAGCAGCTATTTGTATGCCGGCCCTGTAGAGGCCTTTCAAGCTTATTACCACTTTACTCTGGTCCTGACATCCATGCATGAAACACAATCAAACCAATTTGCATCGTCACATTGCATTTGCCAGCGTCCAGCTCAGCCTTATTTACCCCGAGCAGATATCAAGTGCTGGCTGCCATCGTTTCTCACCCGGGCCGGCCTCAGGCAGGCTGGTTCATGACCACTGAGAGGGCAAAGAGGCAGCGGGGGGTGGGGGGCAGCGGAGCCTGGTGTCTGCCAAACAACATCCACATCACAGACAATAACAGCAGAATGTCTGAATGAAGAAGATAAAGTCATGCAGTTCTGAATTTCTCTCCCAGTTTGCAGTGAAATGTCTGAGGCAATGTCAGCAAAATCCATATTTATGTCCACTGAAGGGAGACGAGAGCACAATGGAGCTGAATCATTTATACATTTGGTCATGTAGACCTGCAGATGTTACCCTTTCCTCACCTCCCTTATATTCACAAAAATAAAATCAGAATTTAACAATAAAAAATAACTTCCTCAAACATCCTGAGAACCTGATGAGGCTCGGAGAGATGTTGGCAGCACACATCTGTCATTTCTGTAATGACATCCAAAAGAAAAAATTTAGATTATTAAACAGATTAGAAATTAAACAGAAAAACAGATTTGATCGAAAAAATGAACATAAAACAGAAGATTAAGAGAACTGATTCAAAATGACTCAAATAAAGTCAAATATTACCAACAGAACCAAGAACAGTACGAGCGAGAGAGAGAGAGAGAGAGAGAGATGAGAAAGTAAGTTAATATCAGTGCTCAGTGTGAATATGTATAGTTTCTATGCTGTGATGTCTGAAATTTGAGTCACACTGTAGACTCAGGCTGTACCTGCACAGCTGTATTTACACTGTTTATATGACACTCATGTGAGCACCAGAAAATAAAGTCCATTCTGGAGTGATGTGTACAGTACAGTAGCACCAGTAGGTTTAAATGGACTGAAAGGTATGAGCTGTGTATGATTGCTGCTGTGATGTTCCAGTGAGGTATTCGATGTTTAGTGTAATGCTGAAGCCTTCAGGAACATTTGAAACTCATATGACTGAAACATACAGCGCCCTCCATAATTTTTGGCACCCCTGGTTAAGAAGTGTTCTTTGGCTTCTAATAAATTATTTAAATATATATAACAATGCAAAAAAGAGAAAAATCTAAGCTTTAATTCAAGTGCCTTTATATGGTGGGGAAAAATCACACATTAAGAAATAAATCTTTTGAATGAAATCATGTGTGCCACAATTATTGACACCCCTGGTTTTAACACTTTGTACAACCTTCTTTTGTCAACAAGACAGCACTTAATCTTCTCCTATAACTCTTCACAAGATGGGAGAATACAGAAAGAGGCATCTTCGACCATTCCTCTTTTCACAACCTCTCTAAATAGTCCAGAGTCCTGGGTCTTCTCCTATGCACTCTCCTCTTCAGCTCACCCCACAGGTTTTCTATTGGGTTGAGGTCTGTGGACTGAGATGACCATGATAGGAGCTTGATTTTGTGCCTTGTGAACCATTTTTGAGTAAATTTGGCCGCATGTTTAGGATCATTATCTTGCTGAAAGACCCAGTGATGACCCATCTTCAGCTTTCGGGCAGAGGCCACCAGATTCTGATTCAAAATGTCCTGATATTTCAAAGAGTTCATGATCACATGTATCCTTACAAGGGTCCCAGGTCCTTTGGAGTAGAAACAGGCCCACAGCATCACCAATCCTCCCCCATACTTAACAGTGGGCATGAGGTGTTTTTCTGCATACTCATCCTTGGTGTCACACCAGACCCACTTAAAACTTTTTGGCAACAAACACTCTATTTTGGTCTCATGTGACCAAAGCAGGTGGTCCCAATTAAAATCCCAGTACTGCTTGGCAAACTCCACCTGTTTAGGCTTATGAGTATAACTCAGAAAAGGCTTTCTCCATGCATGCCTCCCAAACAGCTTGTTGGCATGTAGATACCGTCTGATGGTTGTTTGGGAGACCTCGTAACCCCAAGATGTTACCATTTGATTCAATTTCTTACAGTGAGCTTTGGAGAACTTTTTACTTCTCTTACCATCCTTCTCACTGTGCATGGTGGCAAGATACACTTGTGTGCTCTTCCAGGCTTATTTGTTACAGTTCCAGATGTTTTGAACTTTTTGATGATTGCTCTGACTGTAGATAAGGGCATCTGCAGGTGAGTGGCTATTTTCTTGTAGCCATTGCCTGACTTATGAAGGTCGACACACATCTGCCTTACTGATTAGTGTGTTCTCTTGTCTTTCCCATGTTTAAGAGTGAGTAAGAGAAATAGGTCTGTGTGTAACACTATATTTATACCCCAGAGAAACAGGAAGTGATGAATTGCTAATTAAAGGTTCCTAGAAAGGTTCCTTGATCCACTTTATAAACTACAGTACAAATGACATAAATGGTTCAAATACATTTATTTCCAAGAAATTGTTATGGCTGCCAATAATTGTGGAACAAGTCATTTTATGGGAAATAATTATTTCTTAGTCAGGATTTTTTTTTTCACTTGAGTTGAAGGTTGCTTTTTTCAAATATTTTTCAGAGAGAGATTATGCTTCTGCAAAACAAAGTAAATTTATTTTAAGGCTTTTACCACATTTTAACTAGGTGTGCTAATAATTATGGAGGGCAATGTGATACAATTGTGTCCAGAGAGGTCTGCACAGCCAGTCAACAAATGTGGAAGATCCGGCCGATGTTATAGGAGTAAGCAAATTACAGAGAGATGATTTGATAAGAGGTTTATTCGACAAAGCAGCTTGATGACAGCTGGATGTATAATTTGATCACAGTGAAGTAGCAAATGAGTGACAGTGAATGGACGATGGACGCAAAAGTAATTCCAGCACAAATGTGAGTAAAATCTCATTAAGAAATTGCGTTCAACCTCAAATGAAGGGGAGGACTTTTACACTGTCAACTCCAGAGTGTAACCTCAGCAGAACATGACATAAACACATCTGAAAGCCTTTTATGAAGAGATGCTCTGAACCACTCGAAGGGATTGAGGTCAACGTGGAATCAATCTCAGCCAGCAGATAAGAAGCCAAAGCGATTCTCCTCCAGAGATGAGGAGATGATAAACTAAACCAATTGCCTGTCTTATTCACCTCTTAGCGGGGAGGAGAGCCATGGTAATCAATATGCTAACCAGCCGTGTGCTTCCTTCTTCTCTCAGGCACAAAGCCATCGTCAACCCCATGGACATCCAGACCTCCGGCGCCGTGTTCTGGACCTGCTTGAAGGCTGCCTCTATCTGGGTTGTGTCAGTGCTCCTAGCCGTGCCAGAAGCTATCTTCTCACAGGTGGTCCACATGTCTGACAAGAACATCACCTTCACGGCCTGCGTGCCCTACCCTCTGTCAAACGAGACACATCCCAAGATTCACTCTGTCATGATCTTCCTGGTCTACTTCCTCATTCCTCTGGGCATCATCTCCGTCTACTACTATCACATTGCCCGAACACTAATCAAGAGTGCCCACGACATGCCTGGGGAGGTCAGTGAGCACTCCAAACGCCAGGTAAGAGGCTGTGGTACTTCTTGAATTGAAAGGCTTCTCTTAGCTTCGTGTGGCAGGAAATCTGCTAATGAGTCACTGTGTATAATAAGAGCTCAGTCACTATTATAAAAGAATTATTTCCTTCAAATGTTCCTCCTGGCTGGCAGATTTGATGAGTTACTGCTAACTATTAAAAGCGGATGTCATTCTTAGTCTTTCAGCTCTCACAACATAATTACTCTGTTCTGCAATGTATACAATTCTATAATGTAATATATGCAACAATCAGCTCTAACATTAACACCATTACAGACTGTAGGCCATCAGTTTTGTTCACCCTGTTCCTCAATGGTCAGGACCCCCCACAGAGCAGGTGAATCATTCTCAGACACTGACGTGGTGGTGGTGTGTTACTGTGTGTTGTGCTACCATTCAAACTTTTCAGAGCACTCAAATACAACTTGTTTACTGGATCTATTTCATTAGCATCTCATTACACAGTATCAGTAGACCCCTCTTAGCCAATCAGAAAATAGTTTCTCATCTATCATCTATTCGCATATCAGAATATTATTACCACTTCTTAGTGGTATAATATAGCACCGTTGGCTCAGAGTGGCTCAGTAGTGATCTATGACACTTTCTTTTCATTATAGAAACTAACTGTGGTGTGTTAATTGCTCTGTACCACTTGTTGGCATCAACGACCCATAGGGTACCACTGTTATGTTGGGAGACACTCAATGTACAAGAAGTTCATTCTCAGTACAGCTTCACTACAACAGCTCTAGAACATCACACAGTTAGTGGTTTCTGAGATACTACCTCCACCATGTTTCACAGGTACACTATTATCATGTACATCAGTCACATCACTTCCTTTTTCCATGATGATGGTTTTACTCTCTGATACAACTGACTGGTGTGCTCATTTATGTATACCTGCAGTAAACACTGTCAGGTGGCATCTGTAATGTCCTGGCGATGGTCACAATGTTCTGATATGACTCAGTATGATATAAAATTGCACTTGGCTAATATTTTTTCTGTACTGAATATGTAATTACATGAAAAGTCATAACTGTTCTTCAGTATAGTTTCCTAAAGTGATTCATTTTCAACCAACACATCAATATCTCTGTCCAATCTGTTCAAAAATAGATTTTGCTAATCGTGTGCAGTTTAGCATTAGCATACAGTGAAGGGATGAGGTATTACAGATGGCTAATTTCTGCAGTTAATGTTCTTCTCTCAGCCAAAACTCTTTCCTGTCACTCCTGCTCCTGTCATTTTTCTAAACTCAGTCACTAAACAGAAGAGTCCTGTGAATAGTGAAGCTTTAGTCAAAGAGCAGGGAATATAACTGGTAATGAACACAGAGGTCTGTGACACAAGCGATGGGCTAGCAAACTCTGAAAGCTTCAAAAAAACACCCACATAACTACACGAGAGACAGAGCGGGAGAACTCGCTGCCTTTAAAACATACAGTCGATAAGGCATTGTGCCAAAGCTCAGTGAACATGACAGACTGACTGTGAACATTTCACTTCTATTGCACTTTCCCTCATCAGCTGTCCAGTACTCTCCTCCGTCTGCTGGCTTCTTCATTTAAAAACAACTTTTCACAACTAAAACAGTCTCACAACAGATGAGCTACAGCACAGCTGAGAGCTGAGAAACATCTGACACATTTGAGCATCACAGTGTGATGTTTGACACTATCAGATGAAGGTTCATTCTGTGTTGTGTTGAACCTCCCAAACACTAGAGGGCAGTGCTGTAGTCCATCTTCAACCATTAGGGTCAGTGTAGTGTTAGTCAACAAACAAAGGACATTAAAGACTAAATCTGTGTCTGCTGTGCGGCTGCAGATCTTAGCCTGCATTCTTAAAAAAAGATGGTTCTAAGGTTCTTTACATGGGTTCTACAGATTTATGAGGAAAGTGTTGTTGTTATATACAGAACCTTTTTGAAGATGGTTCTATATAGCCCCAAAAAGGTTCTGCTGTAGTTATGATGTCAAGCTTGTAATAACAGAAGAACACTTTTTGGTTCTATATAAACTATTTTAAAAAGGCTTCTGTATAGAACCATCTACAGCGTTTTCCTCATCAATCTGAATTCTGTCTGATTCACAGAGTAAAGTGTTTGTGCCTCAGCAGGAAGAGTAGATCTGTGTATCTCCTCACTCGCTCTTCTTCTCTGATATGTTAAATGAGTGATTGTGGTTCTGAGGGTTCTGGTGCCCATCATCACCTCCTCCCTCCCTTATGAACAGAACAATATCCACAGATATTATCTCAGTAATACACTTCTTTTCCATCCTGGCTTGGAACATTCAGTTTATTGAGCAGCTGTGACAAGACGTCCATCTGAACCCCTAAAATAACCCAAACCCAGTGACCCATCCAGCAGCTGCTCCTCACATTCAGACTCATGACCTTATTTTGTAGAATAAAAATAAAAATCCATCACATGAGAGCGGAAAGCCTCATCGTTCTACTCAAGCGCTTCATTTCTGACTATTCTGAGCTGCTAATTCAAATATTATATCATTAATGAATTATATTTATATTTATACTGTAACATTAAACTAAAGAAATGATGGTTGATTTTAGGCGTGAGAAGGAGGACATTAATCTTACTGCAATAGATGGTATCACAGTTGAAAGAAGTAACAGCTATTGCTATCTTGGCAATATACAAGAATATACAAGAAATGTCAACAAAGATTGTTTTGTTTTAGAAAACTTAGCAAGTTTAGGGTGTGCTCTAAGTTAATGACATTATTTTATAAGTCTTTTATTGAAACAGTTTTAACATTTGCTTTTACATGTTGGTTTGGTAATTGGACTATTAAGAATAAGAATCTTCTGTGTAGTATTGTTAAAACCAGTAGTCAGATTATAGGGTGTCAACAATCAACCTTAGTCTTATGAAAGGCACATCCTAAATAGGGCTGAAATCATTGTTGTATCAGTCGATCATCCACTGTATGTTAACTTTTAACTTCTTCCTTCAGGCTCTCGATATAGATTGCCAAAGATTCGACGAAATAGATTTAGGAATTCTTTTGTCCCATGTGCAGTTACGCTGCTGAACAAGAGAACTAGGTGAACTTTGTTTCCGTTTGCTTTTATTTATTTATCATGAGTCTTGTTTTAGTAGGTTATTTTATTCATTTATTTTTAATTTTATTGCTAATTAAATTGGTATTACTGCTCTGTCTGGGGATGTGTTGTATGTGTTGTATGTAGTAACTGCCTGCAAATCAAATTTCTCAAGAGAGATAATAATAAAGACTGAACTTAAACAAGTTGCACTTTCAAAATATGTCATATCTTCAGCTGCACTCAGCAAAATACTGAAGAAAAAGAGTTTTGGCTGCAATTTTCTTACTCAAAACAAACAGAACTGAGCACTGTCCTGCTGAACAGCGCCCTCTGGTGTAGGGAGATGAACCTACATAAATAATGTCCCTTTAGTGCTGCGCAGCCTGAAATAAAAGTTTTCTGGAACAAAAAAAATCTAAAAGCATCAACACTGGTTGAGTTGATCATTAAATTGAAAGAGCATGTTATTATATTACAGACCATAAAACACATTTTCTGTGACTTTTTACAAAAACATCACAATTTAGAATTTATTTAATTTATTTACAAAAAGCAGCTGATTCAGATGAACAGTCCTAAAAAATACAGCAGACTCATACAAATACACAGAAGCTTGTCCCACCTTTGGGTATTAAACTTCACTTTAATTTAAGCTTCAGGTGAGAAGGTGTTTATTAAAAATGGATCCTAAAGGAAGACAAAGTAAATGTTTCTATAATGACACAGAACAGACTGTTCTCAGTACCAGACTTGGCACAGAAACCTCAGACTGAAAGTACATTCAGATGATATGATTTCAATTTAGTCAGCTGTTGTGGGAACCAGTGGCGCATGACGTTCTTATCAGAGGCGGGTTTCTGGACCAGGTGTGCAGTGAAGCAGGTGCACCCAGCTGTCTCTCTTCTCTGTCTGTATTAAGATAAAGTCAGAAGAGCTCTTTGTCCGAAACTGTAAACAGAATGTAAATCAGTTATCAGTTATCAGAGTTATCAGTCTGTTTAATGTTTTGATATTGGAGACACAAAACTCACATTATTCACGTTATGGTAACTAAACGTTTTCCTACAGTTCTACAGGAAATATAGTAAATAATCTGATAGCTGTAGAAAGACTAATAACACAAGAAACGCTGAGAATATACAACAATAACAATCAAGGAGAGGACAGAGGACCAGGGATGTGGAACAGGACACATGTGCACATGATAATAACAAGGGGCGTGGCTAAGGCGGGGCACAGGACTCAAGGAAGCAGCTGTACCACAGAGTGTAAACAAAATGTGTACAATCTACCAGAGTCCATCAGTAATCACCCACAGTTTATATATCAACATTTATATGTACAATTTCATTTCATTGACATGTCACTTCTTTATTCAGTTTAAATACAAAAATCATCCTTTAAATGTTTGTCCATTATTCATAATAAATGTAAATAAATATCACATATTTTTATATATATTAAATGCATTTATTGTAAAATTTGTAACATTTCTAACACCAAATAAAAAAGAAAAATAAACAAATACATCCCTTTAACATCTCTGTTTCTCCTGAGATCAGAGAACACCGTGGAGAATTTAGCTTCTGTCTCCTCCTGCTCATGTATTTGTGTTTTTTTGTTTGTTTTTTTTCTTTTAATACCAATAATCACACATCTCCTTTTGATATTTACTACAGATCTCAGCTAGACAGACAGAGAAGCTGACAGATAGACAGACAGACATACTGTACACAGATAGATAGACAGACAGATATTGTAAACAGACTGATAATCCCTAAAAGTGTTTTATTAAACTGTAAACTATAACAAAGGACGTGAAGTGACTCATGTCTATGATAACAGAGTACCAGGTGAAGCATGGTGGAGGCAGCATCTCAGAAACCACTAACTGTGTGGGAGCCACTGTAGTGACGCTGTACTGAGAATGGACTTCTGGTACACTGAGCACCTCCTGAACATAATTATCACTCAGAAACACCTGAGCAACCACCCAGGAGACAGCAACCATTTAGCAACAGCTTAGCCACCACTCAAGAGACCATAGCAAGCACCTGTCCACACCTGAACAGCCACCTGGGAGGCCACAGCAGTGCCCTGACAACCCTCCAGAGGTTTCTGAGGCTGCACTATCACTCTATGTCTTCATGATGAGCAGTAATGTGGCTCTCAGAGTGATCTGTAACCAGCAGTTTTATGAAACTGTGCGGTTCTATAGAAAAATAAATGTTTATATTGATGTTAGTCACTAATAACACTTTCCAATTATTCAGGCAGGCTTTTGGGAGACCTGAGACTGTGCTCTTATCTGATGTCAGGACTGCATGTTCTACATGACATGTATTCAGTAAACAGAGGACAGGAGAGCGTGAACATCTGTCCAGAGAAGAAGGAATTTGCAGACTTTTCAGAACTGGAAAAACAAACCTCCTCCATGATGTACTCAGGACTTTAGAGTCTCACACACAAGATGTGCCTATCAGTCTGTTTGTATTCACTCCTTTATCCACAAATATGTTCATAATATAATCAGCCAATATGTTCACAGCCTGGTCTGTTCTTCAGCGCATTCTGCTCTTTTTTAGCTTCTGTAAGAGATCTACACTTCTCACTGTAAACTGAGATGTTTTAGTGTAAAGTAGTTCAGTGTGTGTGTGTGTGTGTGTGTGTGTGTGTGTGTGCGTGTGTGTGTGTGTGTGTATGTGTGTGTGTGTGATGTTAATAAGACAAAAGCTCTCTGACTGTTTACTAAATGTTTTAGGCTGTACAGGAGGATCTTTTTCAATAATTAAATCAATCAGAAGTCTTACACAGTCAAAGGTCAAAGTTCACTGCAGCTGTTTACTGTGAGCAGCTGCTCAGGTTTGTGGTCAGATGAGGGATTTTATCTGCCTGGTCTTATAAAATATTTCAAGAAGCCAAAATCTGATTGTATATTTGGAGACTCTGTTAGCTCAAAGTGCTACTATCTTCATTTAAACATCCATCCATTCATCCACTTACTCACTCATTCACCTATCCATCCATCCATCCATCCATTCATTCATCCATTAACTCACTCACTCACCCACATACCCACCCAACCATCCATCCATCAAACAATCCATCCATTCATTCATTTACTCACTCACTCATTCATGTATTTTGACTGTATGTTGGGGATGAAATGCTTGTGTGTCTTTAAGGCAGAATCTCTACAGCTGTTTATTTTTACAATTAAAGTTCTCACCTGTGATGGTCCTATGGTGGTCCTGTGGTGGTCCTGTGGTGTTCTTGTGGTGGTCTTGTGGCAGTCCTGTGGTGTTCTTGTGGTGATCCTGTGATAGTCCTGTGGTGGTCTTGTGGTGGTCCTGTGATGGTCCTGTGGTGGTCCTGTGGTGGTCTTGTGGCGGTCCTGTGATGGTCCTGTGGTGGTCCTGTGGTGGTCTTGTGGCGGTCCTGTGGTGTTCTTGTGGTGGTGCTGTGATGGTCCTGTGGTGGTCCTGTGATGGTCCTGTGGTGGTCCTGTGGTGGTCTTGTGGTGGTCCTGTGGTGTTCTTGTGGTGGTCCTGTGATGGTCCTGTGGTGTTTTTGTGGTGGTCCTGTGGTGTTTTTGTGGTGGTCCAGTGATGGTCCTGTGGTGTTCCTGTAGTGGTCTTGTGGTGGTCCTGTGGTGTTTTTGTTGTGGTCCTGTGGTGTTTTTGTGGTGGTCCTGTGATGGTCTTGTGGTGGTCCTGTAGTGTTTTTGTGGTGGTCCTGTGGTGTTTTTGTGGTGGTCCTGTGATTGTCCTGTGGTGGTCTTGTGGTGGTCCTGTGATGGTCCTGTGGTGTTCCTGTGGTGGTCTTGTGGTGGTCCTGTGATGGTCCTGTGGTGGTCTTGTAATGGTCCTGTGATGGTCCTGTGGTGGTCTTGTGATGGTCTTGTGGTGGTCTTGTGATGGTCCTGTGGTGGTCTTGTGGTGGTCCTGATCATTGAAGAACAGAAGTTTACAGAGAAACAGATAAACTACAGTCTGTACAAAGTTCACCTGTTAGGAAACCTAAACTTGCTGAACCACTAGAATAACAGTGTTACCTCATGTTTACTGTATTTATGTTCAGTAGTAATTATTTTAATGATACATGTTGTTTTTACAGCTAAAAGCACATTTATTGCTGATATAAAGACTTTACACAGCACTTTATATTATATTATATATACATGTTGAGGATTGGGTTTAATATGAAAGTTGTTTTATACTGATCAAAAACACAATAAATACATAAACAATAACAACAAACAAACAAACAAACAAACAAACAAACAAACAGTGCACTTCTGTCTGTGTATCTGTGTGTTTAAAATACATTATCTGTTTATTCTGAATTATGTTTTTATATCATTTACATCCCTAATATATATAAATATCAATATTTTCTATTCACCATCTTACAGAATCAGCATCACTTTCAGACATCAGTGATGGATCAGTTCATATATATACAGTATATATATATTCATATATACAGTATGTAGTAGTTGTTATTCTCTCCTGTCACTGTCCTTTAATACATTAAATATTTTCAGGGTTTTAAACACACTGACCTCCCCGAGACTTTCAATACTTTAACATTACTAAACTAAATCATCTGTCTGCCTGAAGGCTGATCCACTGTCTCACATGTAAACACTGATTCTGACGTCTGTTTTTTTTTATTTTTTATGTTTTTATTTCTTCCCAAGATGGAGACGAGGAAGCGTCTGGCTAAGATTGTGCTGGTGTTTGTGGGCCTCTTTGCACTCTGCTGGTTCCCCAATCATGTGCTGTACATGTATCGGTCCTTCAACTACCGGCAGATCGACCCGTCACTCTTACACCTCATCATCACGCTGCTGGCCCGCGTGCTCAGCTTCTCCAACTCCTGTGTCAACCCCTTTGCCCTCTACCTGCTGAGCGACAGCTTCCGTCGCCACTTCAACAGTCAGCTGACCTGCCGGCAGCGGCAGTACCAGGAGCGCAGCTCCAGCTACATTCAGAGCACCTCAGCTATCCGCATGACCTCCATCAAGAAGAGCAACCCTGCTGTGCCCAACGGCCAAAGCTACAAACCAGGGGTCTACATCTAGCTCCAGGGCTGACCTCCAGACCCCCCAGACAGCCAAGGACAAAGGACTGGTAAACTGTACATCAGTCTGGCCTCTGTTACTGAGACTTTAACACTCAACTCTAGCAGCTTTAGCAGCAGAATGACAAAAAATCCCCCTTACCCCAAATACAGAGGACCAGCCTGTCCAAAACTGGCATATTTAGCTTAATAATGAGGCCAGTGTTGCTTACAAGTACTAAAACCATATGTCCCCAATGTCAAAGTAATTTTAAAAAGTAATCCATTGCAAAGTAATCCATTACACTCAAGAAAGTAATCCATTATTAATTACTAATTACAGCTCTAAACTTGACTAATTTCTAGTCTTAATTACTGAAGCTCATTTAATGCTTAATTGGATGAAGACAACACAAACATTCAATATGTTTACAATTCACAGCCGTACATCTCCTAATATTATATATAAAGTGTACAGAAATATTCTCAAATGAATATCAGGACTGACATGTTCAGGTGTTTTAGATGTTTAGGGTATAGGCACTTTTATATATACTGACACTCTGCATGTTTAAGATGTTTAAGCAGATGGCGCTGTATGAGGATGATGAGGCTATAAATACCTGCAGGGTGTGTGAGATGTAGAAGAGGTGGTACAGTGCAGTGAATGTCTCAGATGTTAATGATAAAGGAGTGATTGTATTTGGGGGTTAAAGGTCAGAGTGTGAAGGAAGAAGCTGAATGTGCAGGTGTGTGGAAGTGTACAGTCATACAGGTCTACCAGCAGTGCTAACAATGCCAGTCTACAGGACATTCTCCTCAGAATTGTGGTGGACAGCACACAAGGCTGAAGGTCTCTTGCTCCACTCTGCTCCACATGTTGATGGTCTGCAGGTCTCTGTGGAGAGTTCTTTCACAAACTGGTTGTGAAGGACCTGCGTTAACTTCTAGAAGTAATTCTTGTCTGGAAGTGAAGAGATTTTCATTCACAAGCTGTGAAACCTGCTGGTGGTCCCTGTCCATCAGTTTCAGCTTCAATTCTGAGGAGAATGTCCTGTAGACTGGCATTGTTAGCACTGCTGGTAGACCTGTATGACTGTACACTTCCATACATATAGAGCAGAGCGGCACACAAGAGGACATTATACATATGATCTGATAGATAAAAGTATCACCCATCTTCCCAGATGGATTGTGGATTTGTATGTCACAGAGTATCACACAGTCTATATTTGTTTTAAGGGGAAAATTATGCAAATGTAGATGTTTTTACCAAACTGTTACTTTCAGAATAATTGTAGGATGCACAGATGCAGAGTTTTGCAGGTGCAGTAATGTTAATGCAGTAAAACTCTATTCAGTGTTCTGCCTTTCACCTGTCACTACACAGTAAATATGCTAGTGTTCAATCAACACTATTAGAGTTAAATTAACACTGAGGGTGTCAAAATGTAACACTCTCAGTGTTAATTTAACTCTAATAGTGTTGATTTAACACTGGCAGATTTACTGTGTGCAGGTGTGCACTCTGTCATATACACACTGTACAGCATTCATTACACATCTGACCTCATATTACAACATCAGTCCAGATGTTTAGTTTAATTCTATATAAAAACTTTACTATAAACCATTTTAGAGAAGATTATAATATTAGTGCTTTACATCTTCTAATTATGTCAATTAAATGTCAGAAGATTATTCATTAATCTTCTGACATTTATGACACTATAGTCAGTCTGTTTGTGCTAAATAGGCTAATATTTAAATAATGAACACCTGTATTTATATTATGTATATAACTTGCTTATCAATATTGTGTTTATTAATTCTTGTGCCAGCCTACCTGTCACTGCGGTTCAGTCTGTGACTAAATATGTTTTAAATATACACAGTCACATCAGAATATTATAACCACCTACCTAATAGTGGGAATAATGACCCTTTGCTGCTGTGTTCATTATAGGTTAACTGCTCCACTCTGGTGTGTTGATTGCTCTGTAACACTCATCAGAGTCATTGGCATCAATGGTCCATGGGGCACCACTGTTATGCTGGGAGACGCTCAATGTACAAGAAGTCCATTCTCAGTACAGGTTCACTACAGCAGCTCTAGAACATCACACACAGTTAGTGGTTTCTGAGATACTACCTCCACCATGTTTCACTGTTACACTATTATCATGTACATCAGTCACATCACGTCCTTTGTCCATGATGATGGTTTTACACTCTGATACAACTGACTGGTGCTCACTTATTTATACATCTGTGACATCCCAGACCAGAGGTGGTTATAATGTTCTGATATGACGGTAAATATGGTCCCCACACAGACAGGTGAATAACCTTTGGGAAGTTGGAGAAATTCCCAGTGGGCTGCTGTCTGTGAGATGCTGTCTGCTGTATAGCTGCTGAGACAGAAAGTGGAAAGTCAAAGTGTAGACTGGGGACTCTCTTGGGCTGATGTTTGCTGAGGCCCACCTGCCCCCAAACCCCCAGACACCCACACCCCCAGACCCCAGGCCAGCACACCCCCTGAACTGATGTCTGCCAGAGCAGAAGGGCCAGTCTAGACAAAACAATCTGCATTCTCTGCCAGTTCTCCAAAAACAAGGATTATGATCATTAAAACTGTCAGAATCATCACACAGACTTAACCAGAGCATACATACACACTGTATATAATCTTTATATTTGCTCAGTCATGGTCTAGTGGTAAGGATCTGGTCTTGTAAACAGAAGGTCTCTGGTTTGATCCTCAGACAGGACATGACTGAAGTGCCCTTGAGCAAGGCAGCTAACCCCCTAACTGCTCCCCGGGCGCCGGTGGATAAATGCCCACCGCCTCGGGCACAAATTCTCACAGCCTAGTGTGTGTGTGTGTTTCATTGCACAAATGGGTTAAATGCAGAGGTCAAATTCCGTTGTGTGAAAAATCACATTGGCAAATTGGTTCATCTTAATCTTAATCTTAATCTCTTAATGTAATATCACTTATATATCATTTACATAATCACAGCACTGTATAGGATCTGACTTACACAGTAAATCTGCCAGTGCTAAATCAACACTGTTGGAGTTAAATTAACACCGAGGGTGTCAAAGTGTAACACTCCCAGTGTTAATTTAACTCTAATAGTGTTGATTTAACACTGGCAGATTTACTGTGTACTCTGTACTCATTAGCTGTTTGTCGGCTGATTTTGTAGCTCCTTTATTGCTGTTTGTCATTCACTGTTTACTATTAAAGGTTCAGCATCACTGGGATCATCGAGGAGTTCATGTGAGAATAAGCAGGTCATGTTTGACATACAATCAGTTTCACGCAAAAGCTGCTAACACTAGAATTCCCAACCTGATGAAAATTTTCCCTAGACCCTACACACTAGCCCTCCCGACTCTCATTTACATCACAGTCCCTCTCGAATGGCTCACAAGAAGGATTTTTTTCTGCAAACCTGGGAAATGCAGCGTTAAACCACATGTTGTCTGAAGATAATAACATCAGCTGCTGAGAACAGACTTCTACACTTTTTTAACATCTTAAAATCAAAAACTAATGTTTACATTTGTCTGTCTAATTTAAACTAATGGTGTTAAATGTAAACACAGAGAGACAAAAACAGCAAGAATGTCATTCACATCTCCTCGTGCCCTACAAAATGCCCAACAATGCCCAGCTGTAATGAACCTGGCCATTACCTCTAATCATCATGATGACAAATGAGTCACTCATCATGCCATGGCAGCCCTGTCTGATGGCATCACGGGGGGCCACAGATCTCACTCAGACTGTAACTGCCGTAGATTTATGAGCCGAGTGTGGAGCTTTTCAGGAACCTGTTACTGATGTTCTACATAACAGAGTGTCGGGTTTAAGCCTAACAGCAGAAATACCATCAAAATATGTCATAAATCCAGAAAACACAGAAGTGGATTTGTAGTCAAATAACCTCCCTGCAGGTTTGGGGTGGAAATGCGTAATTGATTGTACTTCTTTAAGTACTTTTATGCTTCATTTTGGAGGATTTCTCAGTAATATTCCACTCCAGTCATGTTTATTTTGGGTGAAGTCAGCCCAACATCAAATTTAAAGAAAACGTCTTAGCCTGACTCAGCCTAATCAGGATAATTTGCTCCTCCCAGCGGTCATTAAAGGTCTGATTTCATGGTGATGATAACTGATGATCTCAGATGATCCTATAGTGTGTGTGGGGGGGGCATTACATTACATTACATTGCATTTAGCGGATGCTTTTATCCAAAGCGACTTACAATAGTGGGAAAGTACAGATGCAAAAAAATAATACTAGAGTTGTACTAGAGTGTTACTAGTATACTAGAATTAACATTTGGATATCGAATGCTGAGTGCATATCAGTACTCATGGGAGTATTTGGGATCACTAGAGAATGTATAATCTTTACTCCTCTGATCTCTCAGTGCAGTTGGGGCTGCTCCCCATTGAGAATCATAAATATAAACATGTTCAGTATTTAGACTCAGGGTCCTGTAGTTGGGGGTGGAGCTGATTCTCTGCCTGAAAGACCATCAGCCAATGAGAGCTGAGCTGAAGGTGTGAGTGTGTACAGGAGAAGTTAAAAGTGGTTAAATGGTGAGTGAGGTGGACGTGTGGAGCTGCATGAGTGTCTTTATAATGTGAGCTGTTCTACTTTAACATCCTTTTCTTTATCATCAGCACAAAACTCAACTAGCACTGAAATAGTTTCTGTGAAGTTTTACGTTTTATGTGGTGCCCCCTGTGAGGTGTCTCATGTTTTTAACATCGTTTAAGATTTTAAATCCTGTAGTGTGAAGCAGACTTTAGTTTAGATCTCTGAACTCATCATTTCCCAGTTTTGTAACATTTTAAAATGTATATCTTTGTCTAAACTTTCCTTTTCCTTCAGCTGCAGCATCGCTGGGGTCTGAACTCATGATCAGCTGATCAGGGGATGATGTTGCAGCACTTTAAAAGATGAACATATTGATAAAAAGCTGAAAGATGCTGTTATGAAGATAAAAGTAAATGTAGACTTGTTCAGTAGCATATGAGTGGCACAGTCATCAAAATCCCAAAAGAGGAGCCCAAGAGGAGTAAATTATACCCCTGTGTGAGGAAAAGAGCCCAACCTGGTGTGTAAATGTGATGAAAATATATTTTGTTTACTTTAGGAGTGACTTAGACTAGACTAAACTTGAGTCGGGTTAGTGAAGTGACTGATACTGAGACGTTTAGTAAGTTGCCTTAAAGTTTTAAGCCAGACTGACTTTTTCTCCACCTTTAATTCACAGAGCAGCTCTTTCACTTCAGTCTTAATGTTCCTCACATGGGTTTACACCACCTTATAAAACTATAGACAGCTGCCTTTGGCCCCGCCCACATGTGTGTGGATGTTTTTGAGAAGTGAATGAGCCACAGCTTTGGTGTGTTTACATGCACTTAATAAGATCATAATAATGAACAGCTTTACATGTGTTTACAGAGCATGACCTCAGATATCTTCAGTGTCTGCATGTTTAAAAGCTGCAGGATGACGTTTGGGTTTATTTGCAGTTGTTATTGACTTTCACCTCTCAGAGATGTCGGACGTCTTAAGGTACAGACAGGAGTTTTGTCACAGACAGAAGTGATGTTTGGTTTGTACCAAAGTGCCACCTTAGGACTGACATTTTGTACCAATTAATCTGACATTGGCAGTGTGCCACCCTCATTGCCCCTGTCTGCCTGCCCCTGTGAAAAACATCAGGAGCTGCCCGTGTCTGGTTGTAAAGCAGGAGTCTGATGACTGTCTGACTCATGCAGAGATTCTCATCATCTGATTACTGAAGTGCACGTAGACGTGTTGGTCAGACTGCTGATGAAAGCAGACGTTCTCGCTGATGTCTTTGGTTTACTGTGCAGTGCGGATCAGATCTTCTGCTCTGTTACACTTTTCAGGTACGTCAGTGTAAACAAACTCAGACTAATGTCAGCTCTTGGGGTTTTCAGGAGCTTCTGTTATTGGTCTGGTGTAGTCATGTGACCACTTGAGTTGTTTTTGTTCTTCAGGAGGATGGAGAAGGGTCTGAAAAGAGGTTTTTCAAAAAAAGCGTCCAAAAAAAGAACTTAAAAACTGGCAGCATTGTCAGAGGAGCCCCCCAGTCTGTACCCCCACAACAAGACCTCCATGTACACCACAGAGTACAAAGACTTATGACTGAATACTGTAACAGCAGCAGGAGGGTTTGGTTACATTGTACATCATTTGGTTATCAGGCTGAGAAACAAGTGAGCTCTCAAAAGTATCCAGACATTGTACCTGTGATGGTGCTTTAAGCTTTCCTTACGTCACTACGTCCTACGTCACTACATCCCCACCTGAAATAGGCATGCAGTTAATAATATCACTGTACAGTCATTTAAATGCTGTAGAAAATAAAGACTGTAGTGATGTATGTGTTACATATTGTACAGAACCTCATTATAAGGATAAGGTAAGGATCTGGTCTTGTGACCAGAAGGTTGCCGGTTTGATCCCCAGACAGGACATGACTGAAGTGCCCTTGAGCAAGGCACCTAACCCCCTAATTGCTTCCCGGGCGCCGGTGGGTAAGGGATGCCCACTTCTTTGGGCACAAATTCTCACAGCCTAGTGTGTTCACTAGTGTGTGTGTGTTTGTGTGTGTGTGTGTGTGTGTGTGTTTCACTGCAGAAATGGGTTAAATGCGGAGGTCAAATTCCATTGTGTGAAAATCACAATAGCAAATTGGTTCATCTTAATCTATTACTGTGCTGTGTGTTATTTTTCAGTCTTTATAACAAAGTGATTCACTGTAAGTGACTGAAGCTGTAAGATTCACAGCTGTTTGTAATCAGAACTGCATGAATCTTCTGAAGAATAAATGGATGAGTTGATATTTAGGAGACGTTTGTTGTTCTGGACTCATCAAAGCCAGCACTTCAGGACAGGTCAGTCTCCACTGATCCCTGAAGTGTCTGCTTCACTAAACCAGCCCAGTTGGATCCAGTTCCAGTCTTCAAACACCTACAGAACTTATTCTTATTATGACCCTGAACTAAAGGTGCCAGCCTGCACCACAAACCTAAAGCTTCAGTCCAAAGCTGTAATGTAGAGGGACATCCACTCAGAATGTTTCTGCTTTTAATGATGATTCAGTGACAAGAACCACCAGTCAAATCCTAGTCAGTTCATTTTGTTTCTGTAGAAAATACTTTTTTATAGCCATAAGACTGATAAACTCCACAAATACTGCTGCTACAGATACTCAGTCTCTCTAGAGAAGAATAGAGAATAAGAGATATAAGTCCAACCTCGACAACATCAATCAATCAATCAATCAATCAATCAAAATTTATTTATTTAGCACTTTTTATAACAGACATTGTGACAAAGCAGCTTTACATAATATAAACACTATTTATTTAGCATAAATTAATAGCATTAGCATCAATAAACACTATGCATCTGTAGAATAGGACATATTAGTCCACGTTTGAGCAGAGGTGTTAAACAGGAGTGATGCAGTGATGACACACTATCTGACAGACAGTAAACATTACTGAATGTCTGAATTAAGAATATAAATAATAATGACTTTATGTCGTTTATCTGATTAAGTACATTTTGCCACATTTGATGATGCTGATGTGATGAATTGCAGCACCGTTTAGCCTTTATTACCTGAATCATGTCCCTGTAATGTAAAATACTAGCAGTCTGTAACTCAATACCAGCTGGTTTTGATGTGCTGACTCTTGGCTCTCGTCACTCTTCTATAAAATACCTCAGTTTAGGACAAATCACTGACACTGACAACCAAATGATAAATGCAGTTTCACTCATCAGCTGTTAGTTTGTCAGATAATCCCTCTTTTGATATTTCTCTGTAAAAGCTGTAAGATAAGCCATAACTGAACATTTTTATACTTTAAACTAGAAGTGAATGTCAAACGTTTGTAAAACTGCTGTATGTTTACAACGTTACTGTACAAGCAGTGCTTTACTTTGTTTTCAGTGACTTGCCTTTGAATTATTATCATAAACATAATGAAGGTTTGTAGTGTAGGAACATGAATGTGATTAATGTTTGTGTACAATTTGTGTCAAATATTTATTTAAGCAAAGACACTACAAGCAGAATTTTCACCACTTTCATATTTTGGGATAAAAAATCTCCTCTTACACTGTAAAACTTTGCAGATTTTTAACGCAAACGTTATACATTGTTATGAAGGTTTAACTCCGCCCACATATGGAATAAACATCTTGGCTACATTCTGATCGACATACTCAGTTATATTAGCTCAGTCTTTGTTTATTACAACTAAAATATTTTTCTTAAAATCAGCTTTCTCCACATTCAGAAACAAATCTCAAAACGCAGAACATCTACACTGAAATATTCCCTCCTAACTCTGTTCTGAAGAAAACTGCACAAGGATTTGTTAACATATCACTAAGAGAAGACTAAAATGACCAAAACAAACATGTTGATTGAATAAATAAATGAGATTAGAACCATGTTGTGTAAAATTCTTTCTCTGGAGCTTCTTTTCAGTGTATAATACATATTTGAGCTTAAATATCATCTAAAAGTTTGACTGTTTAGTTTTAAATGTGTGTACAAGGTGCATTTGTGTCTAATTTGCATATTTGGGGGGAAAAACATCCAAAACAAAACGTATTTGTAGGAAATGCCAAATGTGTGATATGATCTGTCTATAAATGACTTTAGTAGCCTGTGGTGTTTAAAGGCTTTATTATAAATCTGTACTTGTGACATTATTGTTATTATTTATGAAACTTGGGCTGTTGAGGAAAATGACTTAAATGTGTTATTTCTGCTTGAATGATAAATAAATATAAAAGTGAATGAAATCTGAAGTTGTGTTATTTCTCTGTGTTAACCTTTAGTGGTACACAAACTCTGGTTATTATACATCAGCTCTGCCTCTGACAGTTCTGCATAAAGCAGCGTTTTAAAGGCTGTGATGTACAGTAGAGCACACAAAACTCCCATTTTTAAAAATCTGAGCTGTGCACAATGCACAGATAATGTTTACGTGGCAGATGCAGAGAAGAAGCCCTCCTGACTGATACTTTATCTCAGTCTTGCAGACGGCACTGCCACACTTTCTCTGGTCTGCTTGTAAATCCCATACACGCCGAGCACAACTCTGGAAAATATTTTGTGCTGACAATCTCACTGTAGATTATTCACTGATATGAAAAAAATGGAGCAACAAATGAGATTAAACACTTTAGCGCAGCTCAGGTGAATGAATTTTCCGTTTTCCTCTTTAAAGTTTCATTTATTACACAAACAGGAGAAGTTAATATTGGACTTATAATGAACTGTGGACTTTCAAACACCTTTTAATCTCTGGAGTACAGAACAGAGACTTGCTTGCAACTCTAACGCCATCACTCGATTCACACCTTCCCTCCTGCCGAGACCTCGCGAGCCCAGATCACATAGTTCAACATCTGGTGAGTTTTCTAAACCTCTGAAGCTGGTCATGTTTGGTCATGGTTACCCCTGAGTAGTAACATCTCAAAGGGGCTAAAGAATAGAAACAAGACTAGCCAAGTCTAACTTTGTTAGGCACACAGTGTTTACAACAAAGGGGAAGTCTAGATGTCCAAAATACACACCATTCTAATTAGACATCCTTAAGACATAACTCACTCACTCGCTCATGTTTAGCATTACACTGTTTAGAAGGAGGCCCTGTTATACTGATGCAGCTTTAGTGCTTCTTATCAATGTGTTTGTTTAAAATGGGCAATTCTAATCGTTTTATAAGACGTTATTGCTTGCAAAATTAATAAGATTTGGATGTTTCATGACACCTGCACAATGTATAGCATCAGGGTATGTGGGCTGGTGGAAGTTACAGTGATATATATACATTCTAGACATTTCTAAGAGTGTAGGAATGTTTTGTTAAAAAATCAAAATCACTCACTTAATATGTAAACTTAAATATAAAGCTGCTTCAGTAAGAACATGAATAAACTGAATAAAAAAACACAAGAAATGGCAAATAAGTAATGTGTATGGAACTAAACACATCTAACACTTCAGCAAAATATTATAATAATATTAATAATACTAATAGTAATAATAATAATTAATAATATAATAATACTTATTATAAAAATACTTAATATAATAAAATTACTTATTATTATTAATAATAAGTAATAATAATAATTATAATTCCCACTCAAGGTCAGACAACATCCTCTGAACATTACTGATTGGATAAGCCTGTGTATGTGACATTGTGGAAGAGGAAAACAGTGAATATGTACATTAATAATGAATTCATCAAAACGTTGTACTTTGTTTGGTTTTGTGTGATTTTAAGTGTTTGTTAAATTGTTTTGGCATTATTAAACATTTAAGATAATTTGGACATAATAACCACACCTGTGTGTTGTGCAGTATCAGTGTGTTCTCTGTACATTGTATTTTAAACAGTATTTCTACATCTTTGTAAGATTGAGGTTTTGTTGATGTAAACAATCACAATTACTTATTTAATCAATGTGTGAGCTCATGTAAATGCAAACCTGTTTAAATGAGAACATGGCTATATTTCAGAAGTGTATATTGTACATTACCTATATAACACTAGAGTAACACAAGCTTGGCCAACAATTCCGGTTCTGATATTTCAACCAAAGACAGAAAACCATAAAACAACATGACTTTAGCCGACCAAACGTTACCTCTCTCAGCTTTAAGGCAACACACAGGCAGCCCAGATTAGTTCAAGCAAGGTTTGTGCCCAGGTTACATGTTGGCCCACATAAGGATGCCTTCCATCTCTATAAATGAAGAAAACCAATTACATGTCCACATCAGCCCATATATAAACTTTACTGTTATTGGGAGACACTGCTCAGCTATTCTGGAATTTCTTATGATCAAGACTAGACCATTTAATCTCTCACACAAATTTAACTCCATCATCATAAATGCAGTATATATCCCACCTGATGCCAATGCCAAGCTGGCTGTAAACACATTTTATACAAACAATAGTCAGTTGACCAAAGGCTGCTTTTATAGCTGCAGGTGATTGTAGTCACTCAGACTTAAAGACAGTGCTTCCAATATTTCACATGCATTTTTCCTGCTATACAACAGAAAACAAAATCCTAAATCATGTTTACATGAACATCACTAAAGCTTACACCGTGACCTCTCCCCCATCTGGGAAAGGCATACCACCTTTCTTTGTTTGATCAAATGTGTGATGTCATCACCAGGGGCGTCGTAGTGGGGGGAAAAGTGGCACTGAGTTACCAGGGTCCCAAGTGTGGAGAGGGCCCTTAAGGAGTTTGGAATTTTATTTTCCTTTAATTATTAAAATAAAAAATTATATTTAATAATAGGGGGCAGGGCCCTGGGCACTGCTTGTGCATAGAGCCCAGAATTTGGTGCTATGTCCCTGGTCATCACTAACCATCAAGGTGTGGCCAGACTCTGTAAAGCAGGAACAGACTTCATCACAACGACTTCAATAAGTTTGCTTCACAGGCCACATGTGGCTCTCACACAGACATTGACACATACATCTCATTGGTGTATATTGAGACCACACAGTGTAACCACTCAGAAACAGATCACCATACCCAAATCAGAAACCAGGGATGAACAAGGAGCTGCATCTTCTGTTGAAGGCCTGTGATATTGTCTTCAAATCAGGTGACGCACAGGCCTACAGCATATGCATGGCAAACCTGAGGAGGGGCATCAAACAGGCCAAGCTTTGTTACAAGCTTAAACTATGCTCAACATATAACACCATAATCCCTGACAAGTTATTTTCCAAACTTGGTGATATGGACATTAACTCCTCCCTCTGTCATTGGATTAAGCACTTTCTGACTAACATACCTCAGTATGTTAGGCCAGGCCATACACACTCCACCACCATCTCACTCAGCACAGGTGTCCCACAGGGCTGTGTGCTGAGTCCATTTCTCTACTCCCTCTTCACTCACGACTGCAGGACTGTTAATGACTCAAACTCCTTGATCCAGTTTTTAGATGAAACCACAGAGATTGGCCTCATCAGCAACAATGATGAGACAGCCTACAGAGAGGAAATAGAGCATCTGACCATGTGGTGTGCTGACAATAACCTGCACCTCAACACCAACAAAACAAAGGAAATCATAGACATCAGGAAGAAGAAAGGTGACACAAATGACCTCATCTACATCAGCGGGATGGCTGCTGAACATGTTGCCAGCTTCAAGTTACTGGGAATGCACATCTCAGAGGACCTGTCCTGGACCACCAACACCTCCAACCTGGTTAAGAAGGTTCACCAGCACCTCCTTTTCCTGAAGACGCCTGTTTTCAGCCATCCTGGTGAACTTTTACTGCTGTGCAATTGAAAGTATCCTAACCAGCTGTATTACAGTCTGGCACAGGAACTATACTGTTGCAGACCACAAGTTACTACAGCGAGTGGTGAAAATGGCCCAGAAGATCACAGGTTCTCCACTAACAGGAAACGAGGATATCCAGAGGAAACGCTGTCTGCACCGAGCTCCTAATAAAAATTCCTCACATCTGAACTCTGGTTAGTAACTGCACTACATTCTTCTGCATCATCTATACATTGTAGGAAAAATTGCATATTATCACAGCTTTTACATATTCTCTCCACTGTGACTTAACCAGTAATTATTCTGTACATCATGTTTATAATATTTCTATTCAGCATGTATATTATATCTACAATCTCTGTAGAATATATCCACATGTATAATTGTCAGTACCTCTGACTGTATACTGTATACACTCTACATCCTGCACTGACTGTTTATTGCATTTCTGGTTAGATGCTAAACTACATATTTTTGCTGTGAGTTGGCTGGTGTAGCTTGGCATAGTTGATTGAGTTCAGTACATGGAACTGACCCACAATGAACTCACCTCTTATTCCTCCATTACACTTTCAATTACCACTCAAGGTCAGACAAACATCCTCTCAACAGCATTTATTGGATGCATAATCATGCACACCATGACTAAATCAAATTTACACGACTCATCTGATATACTTAACTCAGAATAGCCATTAGACATACTTGACATTTGTTGTGAAAGGTGCCCTAGATCAGAACATGGTAATGCAGATGCAACAGTATTGATGCTATTCTATATTACCTTTAAACAGAGTGTGGTGACCTTTGCCATCCAGTGCAGGGCGGCGGAGTCCATCTATTCATCATATGAATATGCTGGACAGGGTGGCCAAGTTGGGGAAGAAAATGACTCGAGTTAACGTTAAAAGTATTTCTGAACCTTCAGAGCAGCATACAGTCAATCTGTGCAAATCATAATCACCTGTCTTCCTCTTCTCTTTCCTCTTCCTCTGTTCTTTCCACAGCTCTCAATAAGTCCCAGCGTGAGTTTTTCCATTTCCTACCTCTTTTCTGCCACTCATACTGTATCAGGCAAACAAAATCAATTGTCCAGCAGTAAATATAACACACTCCCTGTTGGCCCTGGAACAAAGAAGAGAAAATCCAGCATGAAGACTTTATGTGTACAATTATGTGTACAGTTGTACAGTTACGTGTTATGTGTACAGTTATGTGTACAGTTGTACAGTTACCTGTTATGTGTACAGTTATGTGTACAGCTGATGTTACATGTTGATTCTGGGCAGTGCAGTGCCTTACAGTAAGCCAGCCAATCAGAGTAGAGGTCATGAATGTATTCATGAAACCACTATAAATGAGAAAGATGCTTGTTTCAGTCTATAAGATCAAATCTTCAGTCATCTTTAATAACATCCATCATCAAGAAGGAACAGATGTTAAATTTTAAAATGTCTCCACAGCTCTTATTAATCATTATTTTGATTTTTTTTATTCTTTGTTTTGGATCAGTAGTTGTTCTCCTTTGTTAAGATGTTGGCTTTTGAGGCAACTACAGCAGACTTAGCATCATTACAGTGTGTACACATTAAGTGTCTAGTATCAAATTTAATAGGAAAAAAAGGGGGTGGGGGAATTCAAGAGATAAAAAAGAGTAAGAACTAAAGAGGGCAGAAGCTCCTCCTCATCCTCTCTGTGTTTGTCTTCAGGATGTGAAAACGCCTCCCTGACAGCAGCAGGGAGAACAGAGCATTGTCAGGGTGGTCAGAGTCTGTCAGAACTTTTGTGGTCTTGGTCCAGCATCGCTTGCTGTAGATGATCTGTAGGTCAGGTGGTCTGATGGTCTGCTTGGATGATGTGCTCAGCTGAACGCACCCACCCTCTGAAGAGACCATCTGTCCTGCAGAGTGCTGTTCCCAAACCAGGCTGTGATGTTTGCTGAGAGGATGGAGGATCTCTATGGTGCAGGTGTAGATGTTCTGCAGCACCTTGGAGGGCAGATTGAAGTCCCTGAGACGTCTGAGGTGGTACAGACACAGACAGGCCTTCATCACGGAGTTGATGTTGTAGGATCATGACAGGTCCTGTGAGATGTGAACCCCAAAAAGTATCTGAGACTGTCTACTCTTTCCACTGCAGCTTTGTTTATACAGACAGTTCTGCAATTCCTCTGATGCTTTCTGCTGCAGTCCACTATCAGCTCTTTTGTCTTACTGACACTGAGGAGGAGGTCATTATCCAGGCACCAGCTCTCCAGGTGTTTAATCTGTAGTAGATTCTGTACTACAGTACAGATTATTAATATGTAGTATTGAAGTATTTTACATAAACAATTTAAATCAAAAGCAAATTAAGCACAAAATGAAATGAGCTTTGATTTGGGTAACTTGGATTTAATTCTGGTATAAAAAAGTACATTTAGAGCATCACTGTGAAAATAAGTGGATGACGAATGATGAAGAGGGGCAGCGGTGTTCTCTAATTACAGAATATCACAATCATTACAGAGAGGAACAGAGGTTAACACAAAAATCATTCATCACAGTGGCTCCCTGAGCTTGCTGGAAAAAAGAGGCGTGTCAGTCTGAGAATCAATGAGAAATGATCCAGTTAATGATACTTTTAAGGAAAATATCATCAAGCAGCCATCGTGTTAATGGTAGTAGACAGAGGTTAGTTTTTCTAAAGCTCACATCAGGCCGGCTGTACTGTAATGCTGACACACTGTGCTGATGGTTATTCAAGGTCACATGACATTTCATCATATACTCACACAGTGTTCTCATTTTATAACTATGCTGTGTTTATTTTACATATCAGAGCTTTCTGAAATGATTCTTAACTTTTAAAAGAAACTGTTATTTCTTTTTCTTCGTATGTCTTACTCTCAATTTGCATGTAAATATTTTTTTGCATGATTTATAACATTTAATTCTTATCAGGGTCATGGTTAGTCCTCTAACCCCTCACTGGACACAGGGCAGGGCATTGCACCATCCCAACTAAGCCCAGGACAGAGCACCAATCCATCACTGGGTGCACACACTCACACACACAAACACACACACACAGACAATTTTGAGTATATAATCCACTTGACCTCCATGTTTTTTTGGACTGTGGGTGGAAACCGGAGACCCCGGAGGAAACATGATTTCCTGATGTGAGACCATTAAGTATGTTTTGTGTTGATTGTCAGAAACACAGTTTAGAGTTTAATAGTTGACATGTAAAGGCTGGGGGCAGGTTACATTGTGTTTAAAATGCATTTCACTGGTTCTGTGCTAACTTCTCATTTTAGGGCTGTGATTGGTCAAATGGTGAATGACTGACGTAACATTGAGTCTCCTGACAGAACTTATGTTGGTGCTAACAGGGGTTAGACAATGAAACTGAAACACCAGGTTTTAGACCACAATAATTTATTAGTAGGTGTAGGGCCTCCTTTTGCGGCCAATACAGCATCAATTCGTCTTGGGAATGACATATACAAGTCCTGCACAGTGGTCAGAGGGATTTTAAGCCATTCTTCTTGCAGGATAGTGGTCAGGTCACTACGTGATGCTGGTGGAGGAAACCGTTTCCTGACTCGCTCCTCCAAAACACCCCAAAGTGGCTCAATAATATTTAGACACAAAGACTTGCTGTCTTGGTCACAGATGCGCCAGCAAGACGTGCACCAACAATTTGTCCTCTTTTGAACTCTGGTATGTCACCATAATGTTGTGTGCATTGTAATATACTATATAACTGTGCTCTTACCTGCTAACTGAACCTTCACACTCTGCTCTTACTGGTGCAATGTGACATTAATGAAGATTGGCCACCAGACTGGTCCAATTTAGCCATGAAACCTCCCACACTAACATGACAGGTGTTTCATTGTCCAACCCCTGTATGATCTGGACTTCTAGTAAAAGATTATCCAGGATCCATTTATCTGTCTCAACGATCTTCTACAATACCAGCGTTCAAAGTCCTGTCCTGCATTTTAACTGTTCATCCATAAAGATTCACAGAGAAGACCACAGTCTGGCGGGTTCTGATGGTATCATTGAAATAATGTGTTGCTCAGAGGGTCTGTCTTGTTCTGCCGGACCCCTTTTTGTTAATAATTAATCCAAGTAGACAAAAGCTGTCCACCACTTCACCATTTTGTCCATTAGAGACAAAGCCAGCACTCTTTCCTGCCATAATGACTTTTATTCTCTTCATGTGGAGGTGAAGTCTCAGCTCTTCATTTTTCACTTACAGGCACATTCAGGTCATCCGGAGTTTCCTTCATGAGAGTCCAGTCATTAATATATTGAAGGTCATGTTGATGTTTCTTTCACAAATCTTTAGCATCTTCCTCCAGTCCGGCCTCTGACATACATTCAGCCCAGAGGATGAACAGATATGCTGGACAAAAGCAGTCCTGCTTCATCAGTGAAAATGTAAATCTATAGCTGTTCTATAACAGAGTAAACACAAAGCTGTAACTGCTCTGTATGAGTAACACTAACCCTGTCCTGTATAAGTGTGGAAACGGGCACTTCCTCACTCACCAAACTGACAATGTGACATCAGATTCACAGCCACGTAAACACAATGAAACTACATGAGCGGCCGGATCTTTTCATGCCCACAGTAGGGGTGCCAACCCCGGCCTGTCCATCTTTAAATTTGAGAGAGTTTTCATAGTTAAAAGCACAACACTGGGGCTGTGTTGTCAGTAAAAATGTAAATGCTGTGTGAAGAACATGAAACGCTGCCATTTCCCCTGTCACCGGACCGGCTGTGTGAGTGACAAGGCAAAGGACGAGACTCAACAGAGCAACAGGAAAGGCTTTGTCAATCTCTGTTATTGTACCGGTGTCAAATACCAGGCTGGGATTTCATAACAATAAGTGATGAGCTGTGAATGAGTGGATGAGAGCGTTTCTATAATTACACCTTTGTTTGCTGAGGAGACACATGTCTTAATTCAATGAATGTTGATTCTGAGTCTTGATTGGGAGCAGCCTTTCTGTGTAATTGGTTTGCAAATAGCTCCTCCCTGGTGTGCCAATAGCTGAAGAGTGGTTCTGGGAAATGGCTTTTGGTGCCCTTAATTAATTGCATTACTTAATTAAGTCTCATGAGTCTGGAGGAAAAGGCAAGGAAGACAATGATTAGTCAAGGAGCACCCTCATATAGTCCATTCTTCATTTTCATTCATCTTCAGCTGTGGACGTTTCAACTCAACCCACAATGCCTTTCTCTATTTTTGCCAATGTTCACATTCCACTTTAGTTCTCGTGGAAAAATGAGGGGAAAATGTCCTTGGAATGTGTCACGAGTGCTTGTTAACATTATAAAAGCATTTGTTAATGGCAGCTCATTCAGACATTAAGAACTTTGTTGGATCATTTTGAATTCAACATTAGAACACAACATTAGTCTCTCAGCTCCAGATCTTTACATTTCATCAGATGTAACAGTCATAATGATCAGAACACTCTGACCACCCCAGGTTCAATTTGGGACATCATAAATGCCAAAGGACAGGGTTTGTATAAATAAGTGAGCACACCAGTCAGTTGTATCAAAGTGTAAAACCATCATCATGGACAAAGTGATGTGACTGATGTACATGATAATAGTGTAACAGTGAAACATGGTGGAGGTAGTATCTCAGAAACCACTAACTTCACTGTAGTGAAGCTGTACTGAGAATAGACTTCTGGTACATTGAGTGTCAACATAACAGTGGTGCCCCACATGCCACTGATGCCAATGACTCTGGTGAGTGTTACAGAGCATTCAACACATAACAGTAGACCAGTTATCCTCTATAATGAACACAGAACCTGCTCCTGTCAAGTGGCATCTGTGACGTCCCCGGCCAAGTTCATTCCAACACTGTGGTGGTCATAATATTCTGGTATGACGGTGTTTGTAAATCAGACTTATGGGTGACCTGGTCCTTGTTGTGGTGCCTGCAGTGGAAGTGCCTCAGACTTTAATCAAGAGCTTCCAGGTTCTGCTGTGGATAATAAACTCATCAGAGTGATTTCTACTCAGCATGGTGGACTGACTGTCTCCTTTGTGCTGGTTGTGACACATCAGTAACCTCACACACACACACACACACACACACACACACACACACACACACACACACACACACACACACAGTGTGGTTTAGTTCGGTTATGAAAGATGGTTGAGAGTTAACACTGATGCTGTGTTATTAGAGCTTCACCAGCACAGACATCTGTACAATTAATCCTTCTGTTTCTGTTCCAGCTGCCCGTCTGTGTTTATTTCACCTGATTCATCATTTAATAAAGACTTATTTATGTGGCAGGAATTATATAATAAACAGATGGAAAGACAGACAGACAGACAGACAGACAGACAGATAGATAGATAGATAGATAGATAGATAGATAGATAGATGGATAGATGGATAGATAGATAGATAGATAGATAGATAGATAGATAGATAGATAGATAGGATAGATAGATAGATAGATAGATAGATAGATAGATAGATAGATAGATAATGTATTATACTGTATTATAATGAGATATCAGATTAATTGTCCTCTTAATTAAGATCTGGATCTCAGCTTCACTCATTATGATCTTCTAGGTCACCATAATCAAACACCACCTCTGTGAGCATCAGTAAACGTGATGTGAGAAATGATGGATCTCTAAATGTCTCATTAAGTCTCTGCTTTAACTGGCTGATGGAACAGGTCAGAACCGGTCAGAACCTGTCTGATGTGGTTATGCATTACTGACAAAAGGGATTTGTTTTGGTCAGTGGTCTAAAAAACAAGCTTTTAACTTTAAGTTCTGTTCTGTATCTGCTCTGTGGATTTCTCAACTGGTTTACTAAAGTCAACAGTGACAAACTCCCTCAGACCTTTTGAGGAACCAGACTCACATGGACCCGTCCTCCTCTGGTCAAATACTGATGAGTTACTGATACACAGTCACATAATCCTGTGATGCTGTTGTAGTGTTCAGGTGTACTGATATAGTGAATAGTGAAACAGGCATAATAATAATAATAATAATAATAATAATAATAATAATAATAATAATAATAATAATAACATCAGTATTAATAATAATAATAATAATAATAATAATATCAGTATTAATAATAATAATAATAATAATAATAATAATAATAATAATAATAATAATAACATCAGTATTAATAATAATAATAATAATGATAATAATAATGATAATAATAATAATAATAATAATAATAATAATAATAATAATAATAATAATAATAGTAGTAGCAGCCAGTAAAGTCCATATAAACTGACCAGTGTGGTCAGTGGTGTAGGGCATCTGGAGCAGCTGACAGTAGTTGATGGTGAGCAGCAGGTCTAAGGTGGTATCATGCAGAGATCAGTCACTCACTCAGAGAAACACAGGGATGGAATTAGTTCTGTTTGGGTTTATAAAGTACAAAGATTATGAGACTTATGAGAGTGTGGCTAATGACTCTGGCAGAACTATCTAGAACAGAGTATCTAAAAGGAGAGAGTCAGAAGGTAAACAGGCATAAGTTCTTCTTGGGGCCCATACTGTGATGTAAAATGCAGCAGAGAGCTCACCAGCTTTTGAGACAGACCCAATATGAGCCCCCATGAAGAAGTCTGCTTC
>BRDA01011062.1:0-14816 GCA_036984385.1 Crenuchus spilurus | reverse complement strand
ACACAAAGGAAATAAACATGTGTATAACAAAACATGTGTAATTGCAATAATTTTCTGGGAGAAATTCTTCATTTTCTGGAAAAAATTCAGGGGTGTCAACACTTTCGGCCATGACTGTATGTAAGAATCTGTTACAGAAGCTGGCCACTTCATTAAGTACACATACCTTATATCTACATTCATGTCCATTTTATCAGCTCCACTGATCATAATGAGAAGTAAATTGTATTATTCAAGTACGTTTGCACATACAAGGGATTTGTTTTTGGTCTCACTGTCTCAATACAGCTGCTGGAGATTTTGATCCTAATCCACTCATACCAGCACAACACATGGAAACACCACCACCACCACATCAGTGTCACTACGAATGATCTACCTAATGAAGTGGCCAGTGAGTGTATATCAAATGGGTGGAAAACATCCAATGAAGCTTAGACTGCTGTAATTCATATTTCATCATATTTTCTTACAGAAATCAACATCAACAGACATCACATCAGGCGAGCTGGTGAGGATGAGGAAAGTGGTAAAGGAACTGAGGGTGTTGATTATAAAGCGCCTCACTTTGCAGATTCGCCATCTGAGTAAGACGAAGGGTGAAGAGTCGGGAATAAAAGAGAACCAAGAATCTGTATCAAGCCTTCAGAAGGAGATCCAAATTTTGAGGAGTCTTTTACCTGACCACGTTACTACAAGAGCCCTTCAGGGGAACGTTAACTTGGAGGAAGTCTTGCAGGACGTTAAGTCCAGTCCACTGGAGAGAGCCACTGCACGGATCGCCGCACATCCACGCTTCATCAAGAAACTCCAGGACGTCCGATTAGCTATTGAAGAAGAGAAGACGAAGGCTGCGCAGGCTGAGGAGAAGAAGAATGGTGGCGAGAATCCTAGCAAGGTGACGATGGCTGAAGAAGAAGAAGAACAGGAGGATTCTGATGATGAGGATGAGGATGAGACTGATGAAGGTGAAAGTGAGGAGAGTGGGACTCCTGATGAAAGTGATGATGATAGCGTAGTAGAAGAAAATAAATCAAAGAAAAAAGAGCAAGCCTCGAATGTGATTAAAGGTTCTAATGTTCTAAAGCTTTCAGAGAACCCCAAGTCTGCTGCTCCTGTCACATCACCGTCAAAAGAGAAAACGCCATCCCTGAAATCACAAGCGGTGACTGAGGAAGCGGTAAAACCTGTCAATGTGAGAATCATTTCTAAAACCTCTGTCCATAGCAAAGAAGCACCTGTGAAAAAGGCGCCACCAGCGAGACAAGAGATCAAGCCTGAAGTCAAGAAGCCAGAAATGAAAGAAGGAGAAGAAGAAAGTGACCTGGAGTCGGACGGTGAGGAGGAGAAGGAGTATTTTGACGACAGTACTGAGGAACGCTTCCACAAGCAGTCTTCTCTGTCTGAGGACAGTGATGAAGACAACTTCTTCCTTGGCAAAGTGAGCAAGCTGAAGAAAAAGAGAAGTGCAACACCTGGTATTGAGAAAAACAGTGAGCCTACAAAACCAGATGCTAAAGAAGCCAGTCACACTTTGGAAGAGCTCAAAATGCAATCTGTCTTCTGCTCCACCTTATCCAAATCCTCTCAGAAGGGTAAACAACAGGGTCCAAAGCCACCGAGCTTTCAGAACCAGAAGCAGCCTGATGGAGATGCCAAACCATGTTGGTTTAAAAGTCAAGGCCCTGGAAATGATTGGAGATCTTCAGCAGCTGGGGCCAAAGCTCCCGGTCCGAACCAGATGGGTGCAGCTGGAGCCAAGATGGGTAAGCCTGCATCCGAGCGACAGAACACCTGGAGCAATAAAGGTGCACCTGGAAAGCCTTTTAGACCTCCCCAGCAGGCCCTGCACCCCTCGTGGGAAGCCAGTCGGAAGAGGAAAGAGCAGCAGTCTAAAATCACAGTTTTCCAAGGGAAAAAGATCAAATTTGATGATGATGACTAAAAGCATCAACGTTTACTTCACAAAATGATAAAGGACCTCGAAACTTCTCTCAATTTTACATTTCTTCTCTACAGACAGAAATCCATTCAGCTACATCATAGACTTTACACGTTCAATAGACATTCCGTAAAGCTTTAGTTGACGATGTTTCAAATTAGCCATGCTATTCCTTAATTTGTCAACAGTTTTTAACCATGGAGTCTGTGCATTTGTTTGTGAAAATGCAAAATAAAATGTATATAGTCTTATGCTTTTGGAGGTTTTGAGGACACAACTTGTCCAAAAGTGTCTTTTATTTGGAGAATTTCTATATGAATCCACCATATACACGATCATTACAACCAGCCCTGTGTTGCAGTGAACTCGACCTGGAACATCACAGGTTCCATCTGGCATGGTGATCCCTGCCACTTTCCCAATTGCTCCTATTCTTTGTAGAGGTTAACTGGTCCAATGTAATGAGTCGATTGCTCTGTACCACTCACTGGAGCTGCTGTTCCCCTCTGGCATCAATGGTCAGTCTGTGAGAAGTCCATTCTCAGGACACCTTCAGTACAGCAGCTCTAGAACTTCCCACGGTTAGCCATTTCTGAGATGCTACCATCCTTTACCTGGTACCCTATAATCAAGCCCTTTTGGACATCAGTCAGATCATGTCATTTACCCATGGTGATGGTTTTACAATTGGCTGGTGTGCTTACTTATTTATACATGCAGTAAACCCTTTCATGTAGCATCTGTGATGTCCCAGGCCAAGATTATTTTGCAGAATGCCTCCATATTACAATTACACCACATGGACTGTGTGACATTTACATTTCTTTATAAGATTTTGTGATATAAGTCTTGAATCCAGGGCTACACGTTTTCGGACACAAGAGTGGTACTTTGTAAGAAGCAAAAATGTACTGTTGAATTTTGGGGAAACCATTGACAAACTGAATGACCACAACAGTTGATGTGTCAAAGATTCCCATAAAGAGAATGATACATCAACATCAGCAGAGCATAACGATGTTCTACATGATGCGAACCAATGGGGAAGCTTCCTAAACAAAACCCAAGAAATGATGTGCAACTAAGCATAACATTCTGGAGAAATATTAACCATGAGGCTGTCGGACGAATTAGTGAAAAGTTGCAAACATATAACCACTACTGTACATCTATACACACATTGGTGGACACAATGGTAGATAATAGGGTACAGTAATATTAAAATGCATAATTCAGCAATTGCATGAGAGAGATACTAGAAATACTAAGATAAAATAAATATATAAGTAGTGGAATGTTGTACATTTAAATGCAGTAGAGTCTTTAGGTATAAAACTGAGTTTGGTATCATCCCAAATGTGCTGTGATTGTTAATCAGTGTGTTTATTGCATCAGTGCAGTAAGGCATGAAGGAAATCAGCTTTTTTCACCATAATTTTAATTTTATTGATTTTAATTGGGCATTGTATTTTGCTATATATTTATTATTTGTGTCTTAGTAACATTTATGTAGAATTGTGAAATAACCTTTTTGTAATATTTTATAATTTTGTTTAACACTTGTTATTAAAAACACGTGGAGTATTTGTGTATTTATTTATTTACAGTATTCATATTATGTAGTTATAAATGTCCAATAACATAACGAAGTAATATTTTACGTATTTTTACTGAATGTGCAGCATTTAAAACTTTCTACGTTCCGATTGGTTGAAGCATGTAAACGTCGACCAATCGTGGCACGGATTGCACTGGCGGCGACCAATGGCGTTGAGTATGCAAATTTGTTTTAAAAATTTCCCGGGAAATCTGAGTTTCGCGGGAGGGCGTTTGGCGCGTAAACCGCATCCCTTCATTCATTGTCCGCTTCCTGGAGCCATTTTTAAGCGTCTAAAGGAAGAAGTTCGCTTCTTCGTTTTAATCGTTTCCATCTGTCGTTTTTATGCGCTTATATTACAATATTGCGGCAGATATAAGATCGTAAGAGTGTCCTTTATCAGTATCGGTGAGTATTTCGTGCGTTTGTTGGAGGACATTTGAGAAAACGAGCTTTAAACAAGAGGCATAAAGAAGAGCCGGAGAGTGAGAAGATGAGAAAGGAGTTCTCCTCGGCCCCACAGCGGCCGATAAGATCAGGACTCTGCGGCCCGGCGCTGGAACAAAACACGGGCTTCTGTAGCTCGTCTGACCGCCGTGCTGCAGCGTATTCTTCAGCGACCTACGTCCAGATGATTACCCCGCCGTCCTGCGTCTCTCAGCCCATTGATGTGCCCTCTGTGGGCGGCTTGTACACAACTCCTCTGCAGGGCCCTCCAGCCGGGTCAGAACTCCGGCCCGCTTTAGGACGGCCTCCGGTAAACATCGCACTTGTGTACAAAACGGCTGCATAAACAAACTGAGAGCAGCCAATATAACAATACTGCCAACTTATTGTATTACATACTGTATTAATAAGTATTACATATTTGAATTTTAGTCGTGGTGTAGCCTGGTCAAGTTAATTAAGTCTTAATTACTCAAAAATTAATATTTAGCAGCTCATTTAAGTGAGACTTTTATTGTGAAATTGTTTATCGGCAAACCCTTATGTTTCATGTGGAAGCTTTGCCACTTAAAAACCTAATGATTATTAATCATTAATAATCCAGCCAGTATTGAGTCACAGTCATTATGTTGAATATTAATTTAATTTGTAGTTTAAATGTTTTAAGCTAGTAAAGACCATTGAGTTGTCAGTGAAATCGAACGTTATATGTGATGACAAGCTTTCTTAAGTAATTGAGTGACTTTTTATAGCAACATTATTTTGAAAATCTTAGAGCTAATAAATACCAGTGAGTTGGTATATCAGTGAATTTGCACCATTTCATTATTGTATATCAAAGGGCATTCATTAAGTATCGGCTTTTTGGAACTTCATTATTTTGAATCCCATTTATTTATTCATTTCCACTGATTTTAAGAAAGTCAGTACTTTTGAAAGTACAAATTATAATAATTAAAAATAACTATAGTTTTCTTAGTTATGAAACATTTAGTGGTAGAAGTTAAACCTCTTATTTAAAAAAAAAAAAAAAACCTTAACAGATTTGGTCTAACTACTGCTTAATTTAAGAAGTAACTTAACAAGCTTTTTCCTAATTTTAATTAAACGTCACACCTTAAGGGAGGAAGTTGTGGAGGATAATTTAAAGTTTTATATAGACAAATACATCTACTATTACTATTATTACTGCTACTATTACTACTATTCCTATTATCACTACTACTACTATATTACTATTAGTACTGTTAGTACTACTATTATTTCTTGGTCTAACTAATGCTTAATTGATACTGCTTAATTTAAGTAGTAACTTAAAAACAAGCTTTTTCCTAATTTTAATTAAACGTTACACTTTAAGGGAGGAAGTAGTGAATGATAGTTTTATATGGACAAATACTACTACTGGTACTACTAATATTGCTGCTACTACTATTACTACTGCTACTATTACTACTGCTAATACTATTACTACTACTATTACTGTCACTATTACTACTGTTACTACTACTACTATTACTGCTACTACTATTATTGCTGCTAATATTACTACTATTGCTATTACTGCTGCTGCTATTACTATACTGTTACTACTATTACTGCTGCTACTCTTACTACTGCTAATACTATTACTGCTACTATTACTACTATTACTGTCACTATTACTACTGTTACTATTACTGCTACTACTATTACTGCTGGTACAATTACTGTAACTACTGTTACTATTATTACTGCTACTATTACTACTATTACTGTCACTATTACTACTGTTACTACTACTATTACTGCTGCTGCTATTACTATTATTGCTTCTAATATTACTTCTGTTACTACTATTACTGCTGCTACTATTACTACTATTACTATTGCTCCTATTACTGCTACTACTATTATTGCTACTACTATTACTACTGCTACTATTACTACTGCTAATACTATTACTGTTACTACTACTATTACTGCTACTACTATTATTGCTGCTAATATTACTACTATTGCTATTGCTGCTGCTGCTATTACTATAACTACTGTTACTACTGCTACTCTTACTACTGCTAATACTATTGCTGCTACTATTACTACTATTACTGTCACTATTACTACTGTTACTATTACTGCTACTACTATTACTGCTGGTACAATTACTATAACTACTGTAACTATTATTACTGCTACTATTACTACTATTACTGTCACTATTACTACTGTTACTACTACTATTACTGCTGCTACTATTACTACTGTTATTGCTGCTAATATTACTTCTGTTACTACTATTACTGCTGCTACTATTACTATTGCTCCTATTACTGCTACTACTGCTACTACTATTATTGCTGCTAATATTACTACTATTGCTACTATTACTGCTGCTACTCTTACTACTGCTAATACTATTACTGCTACTATTACTACTATTACTGTCACTATTACTACTGTTACTATTACTGCTACTACTATTACTGCTGGTACAATTACTATAACTACTGTTACTATTATTACTGCTACTATTACTACTATTACTGTCACTATTACTACTGTTGCTACTACTATTACAGCTACTACTATTACTGCTGCTACTATTACTACTATTATTGCTGCTAATATTACTTCTGTTACTACTATTACTGCTGCTACTATTACTACTATTACTATTGCTCCTATTACTGCTGCTACTATTACTATAACTACTGTTACTTCTATTACTGCTGCTACTATTACTATAACTACTGTTACTATTACTGCTGCTACTACTATTACTACTATTACTCTTAAATAATACAGAAGTTAAAAGGGAATTCATGTGAATATAACATTGTTTGAATGTAATCCATAGATTGTGAATTTGTTGGCTAGTAAAAGGCTTTTGCCTTTAAAGCTTGGATGAGACATTAGTTAGTCAGAGAAGCCTTAATAATCTTATTTCAAAGTATTTTCAAATTTTATTTTCTTATTTCAAATTATTAGAAATAATTAAGTCAATTAGTATTCAGTGATTTAAGTCATTGCTTATATTAGGGGTGTAAATCCACCAACTGAGTGCGTTTTAGAGAAGGAAAATGTCCAGCTGTTGGTGTGATTGAGGTGAACTGGAGCTCAGGCCTTGTCTAATGTTTAGAGGGGGGATGGGGTATTTTTTGTGCACCTTCCTTTCATGGGGGTTAACTTTTGAGTCCTCTGTCAGCCTGTTTTAATTGTTTTATTCATTTGTGCTCTCAAATTGAGGAACATAGGTGGTGCTGACTGAAGAGTGATCGTGTTTGTGCTTATCAGCATACAAGCCTGTCGTGTTACTGATGTGTTGAAGTGACAACAGCTCTCTGTAGTGTTCCAAACTCTCAGGGTGTGGACGTTCTGAAACACGAGTTGAACTTTTATTTTGAAAAGACGGTGTGTATGCTTCTGCAAAGGGGATTTACTCTTTAAAAAGGATAATTCAGGCTGAGATGTAAAGTCCTCCAGAGCATTTAATGCCTCTAAGGCTGTGTTCAGACTGCTTTCCCAAATGTTGTTGTTTTTTTTTGGTTTTTTTTTTTTATAAGTGTATATAAGACTAGCCAGATACATTTTTTTATTGTCCCAACAGCCAAAAAACACAGTCTAGTATTTGGAAATAATTTGAAGGTGTTTTGGAATGGGATCACAATCACATTTGTACACACGTGTCTGCTCAGATTTCAAAGGGCCTTACTTGGAACATGACAACCATGTCAAGTCCAGAGTGTCTGAAGTGCAGGGATCCAAGAAGAGCGCCCCAAAGTGCACAATGTCGGAGTCCGATGTTGCCAGGCCCTGAAATATTCTCCAGCCTACAAATCTAAGGCATCTCCAACAATTCTTTCTCTGCTATATTATTGATGTTTAAAAATGGACCATGAATGCCAAAGTAGTCTAAAGACCAGGACTGGTCCTAGGCATATGGGTGTTCTAAGCACAAATGCTTTGTGTGCCTTCATCCTGCCTGATTCTGCTGAGCAGCCCTCACTGTCCAAGCCAATTGACCCACCCATCCACTAGGACTTTCCCAATCACTTGTAATGTCCCTGACTCTAGGAGTGCATGTGAAGTCAGGCTCCGCCTCTTTTCTAACTGCTGCCGATGCATCGTCACTTCAGCCAACACGCTCGGAGGAAAGCGCATGATCCCCAGCTAACCGACACCTGAGCCAGCAGACATTACTTAGTGCTGGAGAGAGAGCACCATCTACCCATCCAGAGAGCATGGCCAATTTTGCTCTCTCGGACCCTGGCTGTCGATTGCAAGCAGCATGACCGGGATTCAAACTCGCGATCCTCTGATCATGGTGTCACTGCCTTGGTCTGCTGAGCCACACCACTGGGGCGGCTGTGGTTACTGATGCTTACGTCATTACCACAGTAACTCCTGCAGGTATTCTTATGATGTCAGAACACGCAAATCCAATCTGATCACGTGCAAGTAACCATGTGGACAGTCATCTAAACAGATCTGATTTGAGAGCCTGCAGTCTGGGAAATATTCCAAGTAATCCTTATGGATGCCTTTTCTATTTACGCAGGAGTTTGTAAAAGGCATTCCGAAGAAAAATAGTGCCAAACTAAAATGTTTTCAACCATTTCATAACATGCATATAAAACCACATACAGTATTTACATGTATACAGGTCGACTTTGGTGGCGTATAAATTGGCCTCGCTGGAGTCTCCTGGTTCCTGTCACTACAGTTGTACAGTCGATATGTTTCTGTAACTTCTGTTTACGTCTCATGATCAGTTCATGACGCTCAGATTAATTTACTGAAGGACTTCTGCTGTGTTTGTCCTTCAGATTGTCTTTAAACTGATGTCTTGCAGGTTAAGAGTGATGGAACAAAGTGCTGAACCTTGTGATCCAATGTGAACCACTCAGTGAAGAATGAAGTGTATTGATTTTTACTGGAGATGTCATCACTGCAGTGTTAAGAGTTTGATAGCCAGTTTAAAGACTATTAGAGCGACACTGCTGCTGGTGCTGTTTTTCTTTTTGGCTGGAGTTTAGTTTGTAGGGTTGTAACGGTTTTGATTCCAGTACAGATACTGTTGTATTGCAATACTCGATACCAAATCAGTACTCTAGCTACAACATCATACTCATTGTCTTTACCACCAAATGTTTGATGGAACACATTTTTCTGCAGTTTTGCAGCTCCAGTTCAAACCTCTACAGTTGTCAGCAAAATAGTGTTTCATTGGTGCAGCTTATTTGAATGATAAAGTATTTAATGTTTGAGTATTGAATGGCTTATTTTAAGTGTTAATGTTTTGGTACTTTTCTTCCTTGGTGTGACTCGAGTGTTAGGGGTTGACTGATTTATTGAACCTAATGTTTATTGTTTATCCCATTAATGAGCATCGGCACTTGGACTGATGGTGTGTTTTTTGTTATCTTTGTGCATATCTGGTGTAGTCATGGTAAAAAAAAAAAAAAAAGAGTGGTATGGCCCAGTATCCCACCCATGGCCCTATTTGGATTTATTCAACCACTCGCCGTAAAATGATCCACATTTCCACCGATCATTTTTAAAGCTGAAAATGTTCAATTCTATTCATTTAATGTAAGATTACTACTTTTACTACTACTGCCATTACTACTATTTCTACTATTACTACTACTTCTACTACTATGTATATTATTTCTACTTTTACTACTACTTCTAATAGTACTACTTCTACTATTATTACTACTACTACTAATTACTATTTTTACTACTACTGCTATTATTACTACTACTATAACTACTATTACTACTATTTCTAAGAATAATACTATTACTACTACCATTACTACTACTTCTACTACTATTACTATTGCTACTACTTCTACTACTATTACTACTACTTCTACTACTATGAATACTATTTCTACTATATTACTACTACTACTACTATGAATAATATTACTATTACTACTATTACTAATACTATTACTACTACTACTATAAGTACTATTATTACTGCTTCTACTACTATTACCACTACTTCTACTACTATGAATATTACTATTACTACTACTATTACCACTACTTCTACTACTTTGAATATTACTATTACTACTACTATTACCACTACTTCTACTACTATGAATAATATTACTATTACTACTACTATAACTACTATTACTACTATTTCTATGAATAATACTATTACTACTACTTCTACTACTATTACTATTGTTACTACTATGAATACTATTTCTACTACTACTACTATAAGTACTATTACTACTGCTTCTACTACTATTACCACTACTACTATGAATAATATTACTATTACTACTACCATTACTACTACTTCTACTACTATGAATATTACTATTACTACTACTTCTACTTCTATTACTATTACTACTTCTACTATGAATAATATTACTATTACTACTACTTCTACTACTATTACTACTACTACTGTGAATACTATTTCTACTACTACTATAACTACTATTACTAATACTACTACTTCTGCTATGAATATTACTATTTCTACTACTATTACAACTATTTCTATTTCTACTATTACTACTTCTGTTAATACTATTACTATTTCTACTTCCACAACAAATGCTTCTACTAATACTACAAATATCATTACAATTACTACTACTAATTAAACTACTAATACTATTAATACTGCTGCTATTTCTACTTCTATTAATACTACTACTTCTATTACTATTTCTACTTCTATTACTATTGCTATTTCTACTTCTACTAATACTATTAATACTACTGCTATTTCTACTTATACAACTATTAATACTATTACTATTAATATTATGAATACTATTACTACTATTTCTATTTCTGCTTCTACAACAAATACTACTACTAATTCTACTAAGAATAATTTATATTGTCACATTGTCTATTATCACTGTACAGTCTGTATATATTTTACTGTATATTGTGTTGTCCAAATTATTATACACATTACCTATATATTGTGTGTAAACAAATTCCCTGTGTCCAAGCCTTTTTGCATTAATTTAGTATTGTATTGAAACATATTGAAAATAGTATTTTTCATTACTTGTACTTCAATACAAGTTGCACTGCTTTGACATGGACATCTGAAGAGTTTTCTGTGCATTTGATGTTATTTAAAGTGTCCACATAGCCCCAATATCAGTTTGGTATAGAATATTAAACTTGGTATTGTAACCAGAATCAAAGATCTGGTACTGTAATAACCCTGGTTCTGTTAAGTTTGGTTTATTAAACATTTGTTTCTATCCAGGCTAAACGCCGTTTGGAGCTGGACATCATGGACCACCAATACACTGAGCCACCTAGAACGTCCAGGGGTCGCAGAACAGCTCTCCAAGTGAAGAGTCCCAAAGGTATTCTCACTACATGTTCCAGAATGTATCTACTTCTGCTCTTCAGTTGTCTTTGAAGGGCTTAAAGGTCCACTCCAACCGGTTTTGCTTGCAGCTAATCACGAGAGCTCATTATAAAAATGGAATCTTGGCGCAACCCAGTATGTTTGTCTACGGCTTGTGGTTTCTCACTTTATATACATATTATATAAAAACAGGTAGTGCAGGTGCACATTGTTTTAAGCTAATTCATTAAGTTGGTAGTCAAATGTCTCTGGTTAAGGTTAGTTAGGATTGCTGCATATGCATTACTAGCTTTAATAATAGCAGCTGTCAGCTCTAAGTATTGTAGAAGTTTAAAATAACTCTTACTCGACTTACTTACTTACTTGTCTTCCTGTTGGAATTGTAACGGAGGTCTTTGGAAACTTGACTGTTGATGTTTCTTTGACTCTGAATCTGTTTCTGTAGGTTGTTTGTAGTTTATTCTGCACAGTGATGGTCGTCCAGATGAGTAATAAGAATAATTTCATCCAGGGAGCCGCCGTGTGCATCCTCCTTGAGGTCTTGGATCATACGTGCATTGTAGTGCTGGGCGATAAAATGATATCGAATTTTTTTATTTTTTTTCTTCACGATAATTTTTCCCTCCATGACGGTGATAAGCCGGGACAATAGAATTCGATAAGCATTAACGTTCGTTTCCATTTCACATCTAAGCAGCTTGACGGTGAGTTCAGAAGTCTAATACTGCAGCTTGTTAGCTCCTCCTTCGCCAAAATGCACTGTTGTGTTTAAGACAAGCTGTGATTGGTGGAGAGCGTAGTGGGGCCGGGCGAGAGAGCGCGAGGTCGTTGTGTGCTTGTTTGTTTGTGTGAGAAGGAGAAGGAGGGGGGGGGCTCGCTGTGTGTGTGTGTCAGCCAGAGTGCTAGCATTAGCCTGTTAGCTTGGCTCTCTAGCCTGTTGTTATTTTGGAGCGCCTGCAGCCGACAGCAATCACTGTAAGTTTCAACAATAAAGCGACGACTGTAAACGTCTTTCTCGTCCATCCTTTCAACACGTCCAGCCGGACGCTACAATATGATGTTCTGGCAATAAACATTTAAATATTTTAAATAGTAACATTTCATGTATTTAGTCTGATGTGTTTAGAAAGATATTGTTTAAAAACTCACTTTGTTAGAAAGTTTAATATTGTGATAGTTATCGAGATTGATCAATATAGAAAAAATTATCGTGATAACATTTTTTGGCCATATCGCCCAGCTCTAGTGCCTTGTGACAGTGTTCATCATTATCGCGACACTGTGCATCGGGCCCCACCTGCCCATTGAGGCACCAATAAAAGTCTCCACTGCCACCCCTCCATGGCTTATTTTTGTCTGTTTGCATGCCATAAATAAAACCTTCTGGCATGTTCCCTCGCAAGAAAAACTTCCTGAAGTATTGTGATGACCTTTTGCCATATCACCCAAATTGATGTACTTTATTGGGCGGGGTTTGCGCTGTAAACCGGGTTTTCAGAAGCAAACTCATTTACTCGACAACACATAACTTAAATGTCTCCACCTCCTGAAGAGGTTTTTGAGTGTGTTTACACCTGTGTTTATGTAAATAATCTCAATCCAGATATAATACCCATTACATAACAACCAGGTGTAAACAGACTGTCCCCAGAGAAGTCATTTGCTTTGAATCCCAAACCCAGTGTCCACACAGACCAGCAGTGACTCCTGTAAAGCTACGGCTGTATACCTGCTGAGCTGAATCAGGTGTGTTTGATCAGGAAGCTCACCAAACTGCAGAATTTCGGCCCTCCGAGACTGGAGTTGGACACTCCTGAACTTATAGCAAGTGGATAACTAGCTGTTTGACATTTGAAGCTTAGGTAATGGATGTAGGTTACAATGAAAGTAATGTTCAAGGAGTCTAAAACAATAGTCTGTTAGTGTTCAACTGTGGATAGTGGTTCACCCAGCCATAATAATGCTATTTAATTGGTACCACTGGTCATATCCCTGTTGAGCCCCTGTGAGAAGAGACTTGATGGTACCAATGAAGAGTAGTTCTTTAGCTGTACGTCTCATTATTTTGAGCTTTTCAGTGTCTTTTAAATATGGACCAAAAGATGTTTGTTCTGTTCTCAGCTCTCAGCAGCCAGATAATGAGCATCATGTTTGATCTTTAAATGACCATAGGCCAGTTCCTGCATCTTTACTTGATGCTGTTTTTGCTCGACAGCTCCTAAAACTCCTCCAGAGAAGACTCGCTACGACACGTCCTTGGGCCTCCTGACCAAAAAGTTCTGCCAGCTGCTGGCTCAGTCTTCAGACGGAGTGCTGGACCTGAACCAGGCTGCAGATGTGCTAAATGTCCAGAAGAGGCGACTGTATGACATCACCAACGTGCTGGAGGGTGTGCGCCTCATCAAAAAGAAGTCCAAGAACAATATTCAGTGGCTGTAAGTGTGAAAAAGCATCTGAGACCTGAACCTTGTCCAGAAGTACATCGTGTTCCCATTACAAGCTTTATTGTTCAGTTGGCTCAGCGCTTTGTCTGGATGGTTCATTTTTGTGCGCGGAAAGGTGACTTAAACGAGTGAAGATGCACACAAACATCTGTGTTAAGATGCATTCATCAGGCTAACTGGTTATGCAGACCATGTTCAAAAGCTACATGAAATCGGTTATATCCCATGTGCTGTTCACACAGTGAGAGGTTTGGTTTGAAAAGACCAGATTTTGTGTAAACGGATCTCTGTAAGGTCAGATGGGTGTTCCACGGTGCACGGTTTCTCTCCCCATCACTTTGTAATGCCCCTGATGCAATTTAAATAGTAATTAAATATTTAAATTGTATTTTTTTTTCAAAATTTCAGTGAAAATCAGTGGTAAAATCATAAAAAACATCAATAACAAATAGCAAAACAAAAAGACCGTCAGTTGATGTGTAATGAAAATGACTATTTACCTTTTTGAATAAAATTATGACCACAAATGGACTTTTTTCTAGGGATGCACCGATACCGATACCAGCATCGGGTATCTGTCCGACACCACGTCCGTGTACTTGTACTCGTATTCATAAAAGTGCTCCGATACTACAGGATCCGATACCAGCGTGATGGGAGCTTCGTTTCCTTCTAACAGACAGTATTAGTTTGCGCCACAAAATAAATAAATAAAAAAATAAAATTAAATAAAATTTAAAAAAGAAGACGACAACTACGTACGGCAGCCGAGCTGAACAAGAAACTTTACGGCAGTGTGACTTTAACCAGCCCGGTAGTAGAGAAGGAGCAGCTATGTCCGCGGTGTGGAGGTATTTCCAGGTGAATGAAGGTGACAAAAGCAGTGTTCATTTTGTTAACGATAATTATGACGAAAAATATTCGTTGACGGCCATTTTTTCACGACGAAAACGAGACAAAAACGAAATAAAAACTAATATTTTAAAACGAAAACTATGACTAAAAGTATTAGACTTTACGTCGACA
>BRDA01011061.1:72924-84315 GCA_036984385.1 Crenuchus spilurus | reverse complement strand
TACAGTTCTCTGCTCAACCAACTGAACTATCAAAGCTGACAGGCAATGGACACTGAAAACTGAATGCTTTAAACCCTATGATGTCCTTAATTACAATTTTACAATTTTATTGACTATAGTATATTGTTAGCAATAAAAAAAGTTAGAAACATAGAAAACCATACAGCGCAATGATGTACTTAATTATAAATTTAGAATATAAAGTACAGTACAGTACAACATAAAATATAAAATGTGAGCTGAAAATAAATTTATGAGAATATTTGGAAGTTTTTATTTTTCATTGACAACCTATATTATATTATATTGTATTATTATATTCATGATTAATCTCAATATAAGCCAAATTACAAAAAAAACTACAAATAAAACATTTATTTCAGTAAGACATTTTAGTTTAAAAAAACAACAAAAAACAAAACATCTTTGGTTAGTAACTGCACAGAAAAACTGGTGGTAGAGAATTCAGTGTAATAAGCTGGACATGAATGGGTTCTCAAACAGTATTTGATACACGGATTGTGTCATTTTCTTTAGCTTAAAGTTTGGTAACAGCTATACAGGTCAGCGTGAGGTCCACCGTTTGATTACAGCAGGTGTCGGTAGGTGTAGCTACTCCTGTGCGATAGGTGGCGCTGTGGATTGTATGTCAGTGAAAGAAAGTGTACAGCTGTGACCAAAACTTTGGGTGTTTAGCTTAATGTGTGAATAAACTGCTTTCCACTTTCAGACGAAACGAGGGACGCTGTTTTGTTACCAGTGAGCTCAGTTAACGTATATAACCTACACTGTTAACTTGTCATGTCTACACTATTTATACTTTAATGTTGTTAGCTGTAAACATACTTCATCATAGCCTGTCAGCTAATAATCAGTACGAATGCCAACATGTATAACTGAGTAGTTAAAGCAGTGAAGGCTAATCAAACGGTTTTTAGGCGTGTAGATTATTAAGCTTGAAAACACAGACTAATAATACATTGGAAGATTGTATTTATTGTGTTTCTTCTCCTTTTAGGTCCTCTGTATAACGAGTAAGATAACAGCACAGACATAAAAAGTGAGTTGCCTCTTTTAGTTCACACAAAGTATGTGGTTTAACTTACCCTAAACGTTGTCACTCAAGGCAGGTTTGAATCCCAATCGTTGGTGTATACTGATATTGGGCTACTATGGCCAAACAATAATTCTAGTCACCCGAATGTTTTAGATTAGCTTCAGAGCTCCAGTGCATAACTAAAGGAAGACGTTTCAGTCCAAATAAGCCATCTTGCTAGTATATTGTAGCTAAAATGTTATATCTAAGCATAGTTAATGGTTCAACAACCTTTTTTGTCAGCCATTGTGGAACACATTTTGTGTCAAAACAGATCTTATAGATCAGTAAAAAATGTCAGTAGTGGTATATTTATTTATTTTATAAAGGTCACCTTTAGCACTTAATGTATGCAAATGTATGCTCTGACTAGGTATCAAGACCAAGGTCCCATTGTTGTAAATAGCTGAGAGGAGGCCTTTTATAGTCCCAACTTCTCAAACATAGACTAGAGTATTGTGTTTTTACACCAAAAATCATATTCTGCCTTTAGAATAAGGGATGGTACAAAGTTAATGCATATTTTTTTTAACAGTGGCCTACAGACGAGATCATCGTTTGAGGGAAGTGTATGAACAACATATTTTGGGAAGATCAGTAAGTTCAACCATTGATTATAATGATCAGTCTGCCAGCATATTGTGTCTTATGATTTTGCAGCTCATTTTTAAAAATGAAAACTAAACACCTTACACAATATTACATCAGCACAAGTGAAATTATACAGCATGATGTAGATCCTTGGGATTGCATATAGGGCTCAACCTACTTCCATTCAACCATATTTGATAATGGCCATATCTAAACACCCATTACCTTACATCCATTTTCACAAGGGCACCTCCAATTTCTTAGCTGTAAATTCACAATAACCTCTTCTTTGAATAAGGCTGTACTTGGACCCCACTTGCTAATGCAATGGTTAATGCCAAGAGTGCCACTTTACACAGTCCATCAACAGTTCTGCATATTTCAATCACCTTTCCTTGTAGAACTCGGGGTAAGAATAACTATTTAGTTGTAGTCAGAGGTTGTTTGTCCTCAGGGCACACATTGACATACCAACACATGCACAGATGAAGATTTTTTTGTGATGGGGTTGTGTCTGTAATGTTTATTCTGAATGTGTTTATGCCCAAGTCTATATATTGCCATATTTGTCTTAGTGAGCAGTAATATACGTACTATGATTAGGGTACCGTGATGGAAGCAGTAAATGTAAATTGAGGACAATAGGAAGGCATTGTTTGTTTGCCATGCTAAACCATATCTGCATAACACTAACGTTGTTATTCTTTCAGCAGCAGGCAAAATATCAAAGAATGGAAAGGCAACATCAGTTCGACTGGCCGGAGGGTGAAAGAGAGACTTACAGCCGTGGTGGAGGCAGATATCCTGGAGATAAACAGAGGGGCAATCGTGGAGAAAGGGTGCAGTATAGTGGAGATAAAAGGCCACCTTACAGAAGGGTAAGAAATCTTTCTTAACGTGTGCACTTATTTTGTGTTGTGAATCACAACTTGTGATACTGAACTAGCTTATATGTTATATAATATACAGTTATGCTTCAAATTCAGCTTTGTTTGCTTGGTTCAGCAGATAAAATCCATATGTCACAATGCATTTTTGTGACTTTTTCAATATTTGAGGCATTTTTGCAGGGAAAAAAACTTCGGAAGATATTCATAGGGGAGTCGACTGTCGTGATATACCTGCTATCACTCTGGAAGGTTAATTAAGGTCTGCATGAGCTTGAGAGAAGCTTTGGTGACTTTTTCTTACAGATATTATTGGGATGTTTAGGTGACTGATGAGTCGTGGTTTTCGTTACCAATGTTAGCCTCACAGCTTTAAACAGAAAACGTAACATTTGAATGCCAGTCTGAAATGTAATTGACCCTGTTCTGTTAAGTTAAGAGAAGTCCCACTATATTTGTGTTTTCCCATGTAGGATGAACCATATTTCTACTACAGGGGGTCTGCAGAAGAGCCCACAGCAGCAAGGCAGCCTGAACACAGGTACATCCTCATCACTTAATTATGAATATAGATCTTATCTTCTTGGTACCACATCTAATAGCAACCAGAAAAAAACAAGTTGGCAGCATTCAGAGCTTTATTGTGGTAGAACGTATTTGTTCCTTTGTTCCTAAAAGTAGACAAAGAGAACTAAATCAAACAATTGAGACAAAATATGAGACTTGGCTGTTTATTTATTGAGGAAAACGACCCAGAATGACATGTCTGTGAGTGGCAGAAGAATGCGAAACGTTTGTGACTCCCTTGTTCAGCAATAACTGAAACAACTAAGCATTTCTGGTAATTGTTGGTCAGTTCTGCACATCAGCTTGGAGGAATCCATGAACTGCTTTTGTCAGGTCCTTCCACAACATTTCTATTGAATTAAGCTCCGGACTTTGACTTGGACATTCCAAAACACAAACCCTTGAACAACTTGTGTGCTTGTTGTCTTGCTGCCTGACTCATGTTTTCTTGAGGTTCAGCTAAAGGACAGATGTCCTGACATTTTTCTTTAGAATATGCTAGAGTGAGTCAATATTCATTGTTTAATTGATGATGGCAAGCCATCCTCCCCCATGTGCCGCAGAAGAGGCTCAAACCATGATATTCCCTTCACCAAGTTGTTTATGCTGGAATGCAGTTTTTTTTCTTTCTCCAATCATAAAGCTTCTCATTTAAACCGAAAAGATTTTGGTCTCATTTGTCCACAAAACATGGTATTAGTAGCCTTCTGGCTTGTATGTCTGAGGTTTATGAAACTGCAGATGGGCAGCAATATTCTTTCTGGAGAGCAGCAGCTTTCTCCTTCCAACCCTGTCGAACACACCATCGTTGCTCAGTGTTCTCTTGATGGTGGATTCATGAAGTTACCCTGGGTTCTCTTGTGACCTTGCAGACTATTAGACACCTTGCTCTCGGATTGATCTTTGCTGGTTGACTATTCCTGGGGAGGGTAATATGGTCTTTTGCTTGAGTCCAAACTTTAGAGAAGGTTTTATAACCTAGTGCTGAGTGTTCATACTGTCTAATATATTCCAGCTCTTGACAATGAGGTGGTCTCTTATTCACTACACCTGTCAGTGCTGAGGCTGATCGGTGTAGGTTTACATGTGGTTTTGGATGTAGTCATTATGAGCCGACTGTGGACATGATATAAAAGAAACACAGTTTATCAGACCGGGCCTTCTTTCATTGCGCCATAGTCCAATTCGGATTCACCATAGAGTCTGTCAGGTGTGGAGAGGACTTAGCATAGGCACTGAACATCATGAGGTTAGGAAGCCCTATGCACTGTAAGCTTTGTTTCTGTGTTGTCACCTCTGTCATTTCCAACATTAACATTTTCAGCAATTTATGCTGTTGTAGTTTTTCTGTGTGCTTGGACCAGACAGTTTATCGTCACTTCACATGCTTATCAGTGAGCCTTGGGTGCCCATGATAGGCTGTATGACAGGCTGTAAGGGAGTCATATATTTACACCATTGTAAGGGAGTCCTAACTGTATGTTTCTTTGCACTGGACATTCAAACACTTGGGCACTGTTTATGACTAAATCAAATCAACTTTGTTACATCACCTTACACGGGTGTGAAGGCGAGTGGAAAACTTGGGTCCCTGCAGTACTTAATACAACAACAAATTAGCAATATGAAAAATATATGCAATAAACAATTAGTATACATAAACACATTATAAGCCACCAGTATTGCAGATTTCTGATATATAGTCTGACTGAATTATACAGAACATTTGTAAAATCTGTGGAAATCCCATTTAACATCATCCCTGTCTTTATCTGTAGTAGCTCAGCAGATGGCAGTATAGTACTTCTTCACTATGTGTCATCTGGGCCTTGAACCTCCTAGTCCACTGGAATGATCCACTGAAAGGCGTCATTGAAACTGTGTATGTCTTTCTGTATAGTTTATTTACACAGTGGATAGTATTTTTCAGTACTGGACGTCTTTTAAACACCTCAGTGTGATTTTTTAAAGATTTATTTCACTTTAATGAAAGGACATATTTCTATTTTGTTATAATCATTCTGTCTGTACCCTTTCTGTAAATGCCATTTATAAATGCATGTGAGCTGTATGTTGGAGAGTTGCAGGTGCATTATCAGATAATCTCTTTCTTGGTAACTTAAGTCAGACCCCACACATCGCACAACACTTGATCTCTCTACTAAGCATAGTCTGGTCATCTGATCCCATCCATGTCCATTAATTTTAAAGCTAACATGGTGCCAACAGTTCATTGGCATGGTTTCCAACTCCCTTCATTTTGCTCTGTTATTCCCACTGGAGACCCACCAGACACCAGGCTTTGGACAAAGGGCACTTCTGTCTGCTCCTGGAGCCAAAACTTTAAGCCCCCGTGAGGTCCAGCAAAGCCAGCTGGGGACGAGTAGGCTCAGACCTTTGCTGTTGCTCTCTAATGAATGAAGGGCCAGTGTACATGGCTTTTGACTTCTGATTTGAAATGTTTTTACATTTAGAAGGACTGGGACCTTCTGTTTGAGAAATAAGGTATTATACTGGAAATGTTTTAGTATTAATGTGAGACCAAGTTTTCATTGATTTATTATTCCTAGAACTTAAAAATATACATTTTTTCTAGTAACGATACTAGTCACTATATATAACAAATACTAAGTCATGTGGACTGACAAGAATCCTCTAAATGACTGGCATTGATGAAACATAAGCAGGAGTGTGGTGGAATATAGCACAATGTTGTTCTGGAGACCAGTAAAATCAGTAATTTTATTTTTTTGTTCTGGCAGTCGCAAATAATGAATTGGACAGATTTCTACACCAAACAATACAAAATACCTTTTGCCGTTATTAGCACTGTTTTGTTAACTCTACCATATTCATACATCTTGTGATGCCAGAGAAACAGGAAATGGCACGTTTACAGGCACATCTACAGGCAGCCTCATCATTGTTGCTGTTGTAAAACAAAATTGAAAGCTCCCTCTAATGTCGGTGACTGATAAGCCAATACTTTTGTCATAAGTCCAAAAGTAATTTGTTTCTTATATTTTATATGCAAAACAGCCACAGTATTGGTTGATTACTATTCCCAGCACACATTCTACTTTCTACATGTTACACTTCCATGGAGTCACAGAGAAAATGATGGACTAGCTTATAGCCAGCGCTTGATCCGTTACTTTAAATCACTGGTGCAGTACTGGGATCTGTGGAGTCAGGAATTGTGCCACCTACTGGTTATACATTGCATTATTTAAATTTGCCCATTATGGTCCTCTTCATTGATGTGGCTTTCTCACGACCCACTCGTCCCCACAATTTGAAAACCGCTGCTCAAGAAGAGTACAGTCCTCTTCCACTGAGTATGTGGGCTAGATCTAGTTGAAGCTGAACCACTTGTACTTAAAGCAGATTAAGGTCTGCTGTTCAAAAACCTGTGATGTGTGCTTTTATTGCCTGTGGGTACACATGAACACACACTCGGGGGTAAGAGGGGTGGGTGTCTGCGGGTGGCTGTGGAGGCCCAGCTCTGTAATGGCATTTTGTGTGAAGTGAGGGCTCTGGTGAGAGCAGACAGAGCCTGTAGATTTCTAAATCTGTCCCACTGTGGCTCCATGTTACCTCATATGATGAATGGCAGATAATGAGCCAAAATGGCCACCCTGTCAAGCCTGTCTGAAGTGCAAATGGCTGGCAGACAGCTTCCCTTTGAACCTTCAAATCACCTCAGCGACTCTTTAATGGTTTGTATGTACTCTCCCAGAAGAGCAACCCAAGGCCCCAGCTTTGTGTTTAATATTTTATGTGTTGGCCTGATGATAATCAGCGTTTACTGAGCCAGTTACAAAGCTGATGAAAGCATAGATAATTGAAGGGAAGCAATTATTTTTTGTTTTGCTGTGTTTGTTATTTTGCTAAAATCATCTCTGTGTTAACTTTGTGACCTAAAAATGTCTTGCAGCACTGATTTCTTAAAAAGGCTTCCCATCTTGTTTGGGATCTGTCTTGCACATTTGCGGGCCTGTGCAGTTGTCGGCCCTGCTGTGTCTGAGAGAACGCTGCTGTTTATTTTGCTTGCTCGGTGTTTGCCACTCTCTGTGGCACCCTGTTGCTCAGCCACTGCACTGATCTGCTGTTTGAAGTTCCTGTTTCATCCTCACGGCAGGACGGAGCAGCGTGCACATACACACTCACACCTGTCTCGCCGTCTCCGCACCGACTGACACTGCAAATAACAGAGCACCACATGTCGGGCCATGTTATAGCTTCAGGTTGGGACCATGTGAAGTGTCAGACATCAGTGCTGAGACTCAAATAAAGTTTTTTCACAAATGGCTGAATGAGGGAGAGAACAAGAAATCTTTGACTGCGATAGTGTTGGACTACGAATCTTAAGTCTCCACAGCTCAGTGGAACATTTCAGCTTATATTTATTCAGTGGGACTGAATCGAGTTGGCTCTGGGCGGCAAATGGTGAACGATGTCTGGATAGTTTCAGCCAGGCCTTAGGTCATTAAAGTCCTCAACCACGTTAAGCCCACTCTTTGTTTAGTTTGTGGTCTGGGTTCAGCCACAGGTCATGGAAACCAGGTGCCATTGCTTCATTTATACCTTCACTGCGGTGTTACAGCCTTATGGCAGGTCGTATAGCCACCGCTAATCAGCCTGCCAATTCAAAGGCATGAGCAGACAATGAGCTCAGTAAAGCTTTGCTTTACAGCTGTTGCAGCAGATCTGACTGAACGCACATGATTTTGGTAGTTAAATCCTGGTTGAAGGTTGTTCCCATGGCTTTTCCATTACACTGAGCGGTTAATGTAGAAAATTTGGTTCCCCCGGCAAGTTAATTAATCACAGACTCTGCTCTTATACATGAAACTAGTCCATTGGACTGACTATTTTATAACTTGAGAACAAGTTTAGATGTAAGCCATAGGCCTTGACTCATCAGTGGCACATCCAGTGAGACTACAGCCTTTTCCCCAAAAAGGCATTGATGTCAGAAGGTCACTTTGCAGTGTCACTGACCTCTAGCCTTGCAGGCTCCAAATGCAGACTTGAAAAGCCAGGGGCAAACTCCTAAAATAAACAATCAGATTAAAAGTAAAAGAAAGATGCAGAGATCATTTTCCCTATTACCCTCTACTTAACCTGAATTAGGCCAAAGAGTAGCAGTGGCAGAGCCCTATTAACTCTTTCCCTTTCACTTATACAAACGATTAACAGGACTATGCCTTTTCAGTTAGCTAGGGATTTCACAGTGACAAAAGGGAGGTTATGTAAAATATTAGACAAAGCTCTAATTGGAAGAACCAAGGTTCCATATAAACAACATTAATGGAAAACTGAATTTATGAGCCATCATCTCTGTAGGTCAAATAATAGAATTTGTTAGAAAAAGTGTGTTAATTTAATTTAAAAACTCATACATTTTGTATTCATATGTTAAGTGACTTTTTTGCCTTTTATGTTTTACTGTGAAAATCAGAAATTCAGAATCTAAAATTATGATATTAAAATTATGTAATTAATACAAAAATATTAATATTAAATTATTAATTATCATTTAATTTTGAGTTTGTGTAAATTATTATTTAAATAGTATCAACATTAAATCAAAAAGCCTTAAATATGTCACTTTACATGTAATTAATATAAAATAATAGTTTACTCTTTTGAAATAAATTATGAACACATTTTTGGAGATGTAATTCAAAGATTATGGCTGTAAATTACTTGTATAATATAAAAACATTGACTCTAACTAACCTGAATTGACCATGATGCTTATATTCTAAAACCCAAGGACATTGAAACATTCACTGTTTTTTGTCATAACTTTTAATTTTCTACTTAAGGAATCCAGTCTTTTCCTTTTTTGATAGATTGTATGGGTTGTATTTGATGTATGTTTTTCCATGTTTTCTTTTTTATGTCTTCAATATAAATTGTAAATTTTAGGAACAGTGACAGAGTGACCTCGCAAGTCAGTGTAAGGAGTCAAAGGTTACCTCCTCCCCGGCCCCTCATGAGTATGCCACTCAGAGTAGAAGACGGCATTGTGCATGGCAATCCAGACCAAGGGTGTGATATAAATCATTCCTTTAAAATGACTTTAATTTTTGGGCCCCGAGTGGCTCAGCAGTCTAAGATGCTGACACTATGACAGAGGATCGCAAGTTCGAATCCCGGTCATGCTGTTGGCCATCAACAGCTGGGGCCCGAGAGAGCAAAAATTGGCAGTGCTCTCTCTGGGTGGGTAGATGGCGCTCTCACTCTCCCTATCACTTTCACATTGCAATGTCCACTGGATCTGGCATTTACTGATTTTTACATTCGGATCTAGGAATCCTGCGCTTTCCTCCGAGCATGTTGGCTCCCCAGTGATGGTGTATCAGCGGTAGCTGGTGTCACATGCAACGGAGTAGGCTTGTGCTTGTCTTCACCATCCTAGAGTCGGGGACATTGCAAAAGTAATGGGGAAAGGCCTAACGGATGGGGATGGGCTATTTGGTTACTATTACATTGGGAAAGGGATCAAAATTGACAAAAAAATTAATAAATATTATTTTTAAAACCGACTTAAATTTTTAATTTAACCTTAATTTATTTTGTTTTGAATAATATTTGGGTGAAAATGTAGCTATCTTGCTTAAGCATTTATATGTACAAGTTTGTTAATTTAACAAAATAGGCGTGCACATTATATTTTTTCCTAATCATTCTTGTAACATTGACTACAGCATGCAAATAAGCATTTTTTAAAATTATATGCTTACATGTGTGTATTAATTCATTAACACGTTCTTAATATTTAGCAAGGCATATTGGCATTTGCAAAATGAAGCAGTATAATTACTATATAACTACAATTCTAAGCAGTCATAATTATTAAGTGCATGGTCATTCATGGTTGTTTGATCCTTTTTAATTTTAAGCTTCTTTAATTATGTTGCTGTAGAGGGAAGCGTGAGAGTCTGAAACGGAAAACTGCCTTCTCCCCAGCACATGAGAAATCCCCACCAAAGAAAAAGGTGCCCCCTGCCTCACACAAACTCTCCAGCCACAGCTACTCTCCTGAATGCAGCACAACTAATCACCCTCAGCCTGTTCAACCCAAGAAGACTTCCTTTCAATCAGGTCAGATGACTTTACCATGCTTCATGTCTAGCCCTTGAGTGTACTTGTGTGAATTGGGTTTTTTTCCAACTCAAATTGATGGTAGCCTTGGTTCATAGGTCACAATGTACCTGTGTATATGCTTGTGATTGTTTTAAAGTCAGTCAGACACTAATTTGAATGGCAGTGTAAACCAGTGAAGATGGTGCAGTCTCTACAGCCTCCAGTTTGATCCTTAAAGTGGTGCTTGAAAGTTTGTAAACCTTTTAGAATTTTCTATATTTCTTCGTAAATGTGAAATAAAACTTCACCAGATTGTCCTAAAAGTAGATAACGAGAGCCAAATCAAACAAACGAGACAAATATTAGACTTTAGGATAAGCAGATAATTTGAAGGTGAAATTTGAGTCAGGTGTTTCAATCAATGGGATGACAATCAGGTGTGAGAGGGTGCCCTGTTTTATTTAAAGAACTGGATTTTGGCAAAGTGTGATCTTTACAACACAGTTGTAGGAAGTGTATCATGACACAAACAAAATAGATTTCTGAGGACTACAGAACAAGGGTTCTTGAAGCTCATCAGGCTGGAAAAGGTTACAGAACCATCTCTAAAGAGTTTGGACTCCACCAATCCACAGTCAGACAGATTGTGTACAGATGGAGGAAATTCAAGACCATTGTTACCCTCCTCAGGAGTGGTCGTCCAACATGATCAAGTTAAGAGTAAGGCGTGTAATAGTCCAAGAGGTCACAATGTAATCCAAGGTAACTTCATGAATCCACCATCAGGAGAACACTGAGCAACAGAGGTGTACAACAGGTTTGAAAGGAGAAGCCTTTGCTCTCTAAAATTAACATTGCTGCCCAATTGCAGTTTGCTGAAGTTCACTTGGATAAGCCAGAAGGCTGTTGGACCAGTGTTTTGTGGACAAATGAGACCTACATTTTTTTTAGGTTTAAATTACAAACCGGATTCCAAAAAAGTTGGGACACTGATCAAATTGTGAATAAAAACTGAATGCAATGATGTGGAGATGGCAAATGTCAATATTTTATTCAGAATAGAACATAGATGACAGATCAAAAGTTTAACCTGAGTAAATGTAACATTTTAAGTGAAAAATATGTTGTTTCAAAATTTCACAGTGTCAACAA